>JAJMAB010000092.1:0-59679 GCA_030564825.1 Ogataea sithepensis | reverse complement strand
AATTACACAACTTGGCAACTCAGTTTGTATCATCTAAGTGAAAAGTAACCTTAGAATTTAAAGTGCTTTGCGAAATATGAGCTTTGTGGGTTGTTAAGCGCATTATATCTGGATGTAGTGTAGATTATGATCCAGGAAAAAAAATATTCTGGACGATAATGTTGTAAAGAGCGTTCTATAATCAAAAGATCTGTCCCATTTTAAGCTGGCAGGTATGAGTGTTGCGTCACAGAGTGACGAACGTCAGCTTCTGTCGACGTTGAAAAAATAGAAGAATTTCGTAAGTGTATCGTAGCAAATTTCAGTTCAAAGCATTGTCTCCACTTCATCAATAATTTCTTTGGTCTTAGAATTTGGCCATATGGCATACCTGTACCATAATAGACAGGCCGGCCGCACTAAAAACGCGGTCAATGCTTTCGTCCGGGCTAATATTTACCACCACTGGTATAATGTAACCAATGACCCTACTCCCGTCATGTGTGGAATTGCCGATACCGATGAACTAAACCCCGATAGTCGTCCCGTTGTGACCGTCGGCCATAAGAAGCGGCTATCGGTAATCTTTCCTGAATTACCACCAGGAAGAGAGTCTCTTTTCTGTTGCTGTTTATTTCTTCACTAAGCTCTTTCCATTTCTTTATCATCAGTAATGCCAGTCTCTATTCATTCTATTCAGAATATCTCTTTCTTAAGGCATTGTTGAGAGTTCTACTTATTGGCGCTAACAACTTGTCTCTAAGATTTTGCGTATATAGTAGCACGTGAATAATTCTACGAAGGAATATGTTGCATCAGCATCAGAATATTAATAGCATCTATAGATTTGTTATACATAGTGTCTAGTTAGTCACCAATAATGCGATTTAAATAAGAATGCATACTTATCTTTTCCACTGCAACATTCAGTTCGAGCGCTGGTGTGTGTGAGGTGTGTGTTCACTTCACGAAGAATGTCTCTATTACCTTTCAATTTGGTCACTTCACTTAGAATTGTCAAGTCTCGTATTCGGTTCATAGCTTCTTCGATTGCACTTCCATGATCTAGCGTTTCCATGGTGTTAATGCGTGTGAGTAACAAACAACTACAGAAAGCAAGCAGAATAGAAGTTCACTTCATGAATGACATCGGCGTTCCTCTTCGCAAGCCACAAGACACTTCAAGAAGCGTGATCCTATCACCTGCTACCGATGTCAAACTCCATCTCCTGTCATCAAATCATCTGGTTCAAAGTCCGGTGCTACTCCTGCTGCTGTTTGAGGCCCATCTCTTTCTGGTGCTTAGTGGAGCGCCATTTGTTCTGACTTTATGCTGACTTCTTCGGCTTTCATTTCTACCCGGACTCTTCCTTTGGCTGAGTATCCATAGTCGGAGAACGCCTCTGCTGCAGGTCCATTTGAGGCCCTCCCTGCCAACTCGATCGTCCCAGATTTTGAGTCCAAGGATCCTAACAATTTCTGGTTTGATTATGGTACCAGTAGACATAATTGCAACAACTTTTCGTTCTTCTCTGAGTTTTCATGGCATTTATTTGGAATGTGAAACTCATAGAAGAATGAAAAGTGTTGCAAATATGCGCATTTGCATCAAAGTCAAACCAAAAGTTAGTAGAATAGTTGGGAGATGGCAAACGGCACCAGAAAGAGACGGGCGTAATGAGACAGCAGCAAAGTCAGTACCAGACTTCATGACAAGAAACAGGGGTAGTAGTGTATTGAGCAGCAAGGTGTCCCGGAGCTTGACATCTCTAGCAGGTAATAGGAACACGCTTCCTAAAGTGTCTAGTGTCTTTCTCAGGCGAAGAGGATCGTCGATGCTATTCAAGGAGTGCATGTATTTCTTCTTTGCTTGCTTTCTGTTTTGATTTTTCGTGCATGCATGTAGTCACACCTCGCCTGAGATATGCAAAGATTTAGGACTTGAGGATATATATATCTATAGGTATATATATATTTATAATATATATAGTTATCCTTTCTTTTTGTTTTTACTCCTGTTTTTTTATTAAGGTTGATGTAAATCCTATGGAAGTACTGCGACTTGCTTAGTTGGGTGTCTAATGACAACAGAGTGAAGGTGTGAGTGTGAACTGTACGTTGATGTTGTATACGGTTCTTTTGAAAAAATTGGGTCAATATACCATTGGCAAACTCTCCACCCTTGTCCCACCGAAAAATCTGGGCCTTGTAGTTATAAGCACTAAAGTGGTTCTGGGCAGCAAAAACATAGTTCTCAATCGTGGCAGCAGCAGCAGACTTCTCCTTCAAGGGATAAATTTTCAAAAAATGTATGAAATCATCCACAACCGTCAAGAAGCAACGTTCGGATTGCAATCCATGGACAGGAAAAGGACCGCTGAGATCACAAGTGGACGACTTCAAGGGGAGTGGAAGTGGAAGTGGTTGCGGTCTTTAACCGATATACGTGACGGCAATTTGCCTAAAACAGATGATATTTCAGCCTGAATCTGAAAGCTGCGTATTCAACCAAGTTTAAAACTAGTACTACGTGAGATCCTCGTATTCTCGATGCTTATAGGTAAATAGGCTTCTAGTTAAGCTGCAGCTTATCAACCCAATCCATCCTTCAGTTCAAATCTCATCAAATGCACTTGCTATCAGAATAGGGCTGTTGTTTTTTTTCATATAATTCCGTCACTTGCTGATGAAACCCTAATGAAAACCTAACTAGACTTCAACACTGTAAGGTTAGCAGTTCGTTCACTCCAACTTATTTTCCCCTTTACATAGTGATAGGACGTCTATCTACATTGTCGATTGTAGTTAAAAAGTAAAAATTATGAAGCCCCCTAATCAGGGAATATTAATACAACTGAAGTGCTATCCAAAAAGTGAAGATCAAGGTAACAAGAAAACATCACGGAAAAAAAAAGTCACTTTACATCCCAGCCTCTCAATAAACTGCCCCCACTTAGCAATCCTCTTAGATTTGACTCCCGAATTTGGAAACTGGACATCAAATCCTCAACGACCCAATGGTTAAGATTTCCGATCAAAGTCAATCCCATCTATAACACGACCTCGCCTGATACTGATGAACACGATACTAATTATCAAACAATTAACTAGCAAGGGTTAAGCTAAAGCCAATTTAAGGTCTTAGAAGCAAAACTAGTACATCTCGGGGAATGGATTTGTTTGTCTGTAGCACTGTTGAAGTATGATTATTGTTTATGATTGTTTCATGTGATTGTATTGTGATGTCTCTTTTGGTTCTCTGTGAGGTTGTTGACTAGTCTCTTAATTGCGATTAGTTAGTACTCAAATTGGTAATGTGAATCGTGTCTTCTATTGTGATCTATGTTTGAATATTTGTTTGTTGAGAGATTCAAAGCTGGAATTTCTATTTGTGTCTGTATCTGTGTCTGTGTCAAAAGTCAAGTTAGACGGTTAATGTAAGCTTTGGTCTAAAAAAAAAAAATTCATCGAAGTTTGTTTTTCATAAGTGTTTAGTACAGAGGTTTACTTTGAGTTGCTATTGTTAACATCTTAGTTTGTATGTTTTGCTTCTTGACAAGTTCAGCTTATGGTAGGGTGTTGAAGTATGAGACTTCTAGTTGTAATCTGAATTGTCAGATGTGGTCTCACAGAGGATTCTCAGGTTACATAAGCATGTACGTACTATGTACTATGTGAGTCCTCATATAAATGAAACTAAGCAAACGTATGTTTGCTTCCCTCTATGTATCACTTTAATCTTCTTGTTCTTTATCGGTTTTACCACTATCATAGATTACATATAGTATATACCTTAACACAAGTATATTCATTATATTACTATGGTGTAATACTCCAGCTGTATCCCTCCTGGGTATACATGCTCTCCCAACATCACAAGTTACTGCTGGTACTTTGACATCGTTATACCCAACTTATTGTTGAGCTACTACAATCTATACATCTCTTCAGGACTTCCTAGATTCTAACTTCAACAAGCACTATGGTTAATTGGAGAAGTATCTTGTCAGAGTTCACTCTTGAACAACAGAGAAATCTATTAGTTGCCACAGGCAAGGCATACTGAGCCTCTTCCCATTAGTTTCATTTTTGAAGCAATATTCGGTTTCCGGATGATTCTCTAGTGATAATTTGTTATCAATGACTGGAGAGTGCTTAGCTATCCATTGAAGCACTCAGGACCAGCCACAAACTGTCGTCTTTTCTCTGGGAAAGACTCAAATTATGTCAATCACAACAATTATATTTCTGGTTTGCTTTGTAGAATAACTTACTTACTATTTCTTGTTTACCGTTGTGCCAATCAACTATCAGATGGGATGCTCTATGTTTAATTGCTGACTACAAATTTCCAACAGTTAACCAATGCCAGACACAGAAAGTTGATAGGCGAAGCAACATCAGAAATACTGTACCTAATAAATTTCACATTCCACGTTCGCACAACTATGATAACTAACTGATGATAATCTACTGAACACCTCAAAAATTGAGACCTCAAAAAATCAGAGCGGCGGACTCGGTCTCAGGTAAGTCGTTGTAACATGTTGCAAGTTGCAACTGCAAGTTGTAAGTTTACCACGGGCCACAAAAAGTTTGGCACTGATCGACTCTGACGATCCACCGCAGGCCCCCTGGTCGTCGGTCGATTGAATTTGTCTACAATATTCAACAAAAAGGAAGCGGGACCAACTGGTGCAGAGGAGCACATTCAGAATTGAGAAGCAACTCCAATAAAGAACTGCCTCATAAGGCGATTTCTCCTAGGAATCTGATTTCTGGATATTAGGATAAGTGAAACTGATATGTAGCGTATTACTTTAGTTAATTGTTATATACTATAGTCATTTCCCTAATGAGACGACTGCTCACTTCATAGGGTTAGGCTTATTTTTAAATAACCTCGTCGAGAATCAATTATTATTATAGCATTCAGTTTTAGTTTCGTAGCTTTGTGAACAAGAATTTTTACAGGTTAGATTCTATGCAGACCAGTTTCTTAGGGTGGTGATCTACAACCAAATAAACAAGAAAATCTCTGGTTTAATCCTAACGTATCACAAATTTGTATTCTTTGGAGTCTATATATTTTTAGCCTGCTGTGTGATATGTTACCGGATGGTCGATGATGCTATGATAAACAGATATGGCAGTGGTTGTTTAAATACCGAACCGAGCTGATAATAATTTGCACCAAGTGATATATTTCGTGGGTTGACTTTTAAGGACATATGGAGTTTATTAAAAGAAAACCATGCTTTGTGGAGTATTCTGTTCATAAGATGTTTTTTAATATTCCATTTTCCGTAGGTGGATCTTCTTTTGTAATAAACTAAGGACTATTTGCCACCTTTTATTTGCACCATATAAATTTGACTTGTGAATGATCAATAATGCCAGATGGTTAAAGCTCAATATCAAAAAGAATCATAAAAAAATGGGCCACAGATGAACAGATTGCATGGTAGTCCTTAATCAAAGCAAGAATAGGCAAATTTACTTCTGTGAAAGTCCCGATCACTCTTTACAATTTCTACAACGTCTACGGCATCGGAGTATCCTGCATGTTTCTCACCGTCTTGCATATGGATCGTTCTTCAAACCACATGTATATATATATGTCATATTTATGGAAGATTCCAATCTATAAATTTGCTCCAATCTCCGCAAATGATTAATGGATAGTGTTGAGAAAGCAGCTGCTGATTCAAAATCCATGCATTTTGAATGTTAAGCAGGTATTATCGTTCTCTCGTGTATTTTCCAAATTAAAAGTTATACTCGCATTTTATCAGGAAAAAAGACTATTATATTTAACTACAACAATAGAGAAAGTATAGTAAAATAAGCCTCGTTACGACCAAAGAAATGGAAGCTCCCTTTCCTCCAACGAGATCCAATGATAAAAAGGACTCCGCTATCAGATCCATTCATCAGTTAGCGGCTTAATGCCATTTGGTCCACTTGAATAAAGACTCATTTGGATTGACTAATTCGTCCTCGTTCTGTGGGAAGTTCAAGCCCTTGTCTGGACCTGAAGCAAGAATCAAGTGTAGGTAGAATAGGAAATCGTTGAAATTGAAACCCTTAGCCCATCTGCTCTTACCATCTGCTGCAGCTTCTTCATATGTGATATATTCACGTTTGATGGTGACATTGTGCGTGGCTTCGTATCTCTTTAGAACCTGTTCTTGTGAAACTCTGTCAGAAGATAGTCTAACTTTATCTGGAATCTTGGAGTAGTCACCAAAGGTAGCAAGAGAAGCAAGAGATTTACCGACATCTGCTAAATAACTGATATCAAACTTTTGGTCTGGATCACCAAAAATGGTGGCAGTGTTCGAATCCTTATCGTAACCAACAGCACCAAGAATCTCATACAAGAAAGCACCTTCCACAGCAAACAACGATGTAATAACATCGACAGTCTTTAGACCTGCAGCTCTGGCCTTAGCAGAGTGGTCAGACTTAGCCTTCAATAACCCTGGGAAAATGGCATCGGACTTGTCCAATTCCGTACCGAACTGGGATGGGATGTACAACTTCAAGTTCTTTGCATACTTGATTGCGGCATCCAATGGACCATCCAAGTCGTGGTGAGGACCAGCATTAAGGAACACATCAACACCATCCAAGACATCTTTGAAAGAATCGATATCATTGGAATCTGCCTTGTAATACTTAACAAATTCTGAATCCTTGTACTTGGATGGATCTCTTGTGATGGCTCTGATTGGTAGTTGCACCTTATCGGCAAACAATGGTGATTGTAAAGCTTCGGTAGTTGGTTTACCAACGAAACCACTGGTACCAAAGACGGCAATGACAGGTTTGGAAGACATCTTGAAAATTCTTTGCGATTGTATATGTGTGTGATTGTTCTCTGAGCAATTGGCTTGAACTGACAACAAAGTCTGATAGTCAACTTATTGGGTGATCGTTATAAGAAGTCAATTGATACTTTTGGATCAAAATCCCTGATGGATTTTCTTTCGATATTTATACATCTATGATGATCTGGTGATTTGCAATGGAGTCCGTCAGTTGAACGTATTACATACTGTGACAGTTAGAGCGAGTTAAGCTGCCAATCGAATATCCTAATATCGCAAACAAAGTTTGAGCAATCAAATGCAATATTGAATCACACAGTTTGGCTATAACCCTCCTACATCTGATCAACTTGCGGAAGGATTACTAAGCTGACACATCCCAAATGCTGCTGACTCACGATACACGTGAACACTCACATGCTTGCAGCCATTCGATTGGATGGCTTGCGCTATAATCGATAGGATTTGTAATAATTCAAACTCAAACGTAATCCATGGCTGTGCTCTTGGTCAAATCTGTTCGGCATTGGTTATAAATCGTCCCGTTTTGTGTAAAGTTGGTGAGCCAGTTGCTTGTCAAACCTGAACAGTTTGTGGTCCGCGCACCCCACCAAAATCTGAAACGTCGCCCTTATTGCGCAGCGCCACATTTCGGTAGAGGCTGGCTACTGGTTAGTGTATTTTATGGCTATTCAGAGCAAGCCAGCCTTCGACGGCGACCGTCCATGGTCCAATTCCGCGTAGTCTCCTCCACCCCAGCTACAAATGAGCCCCACCTCCACGCCCATTTGCCAAACTTCCCGATGACATATCGGTTCAGCTTCTACCATTCCGTCAAATTGGACTACTATTGTGCATTTGTCACCACAAGCAGGTATGAGGTTCAGCTATTTAGTAGTTTGCTTCCATAATTGGATGTGTTATCACTTAATCTGATTAAAGATCTACTGGAAAGAGGTATATTAACAGAGGAGGGCTGACTACTCGCTGTTTAACACACCAATAGTTGGCCATGAATTCCACAATTTCTTAGTGTATATTAGGCTTTAATAAATTACTATTGCATGGGCATCTATATCTCCATGAACATCCATAACTGGTGAAGCTTCAATGGAAGTTTTGAGCTCATGACGTTGCAATCAAACTGAAAAGTAAATATATAATTACATGGAGGTATATGCGCTAGATGAGAATGGCGTTTCAACAGTCCCGCATTCCAAACATCCAGCAATTGTACAGCGTAAATTCATGGATAACTCGAAGGCAAAAGTCACTTAAATGTGGGTACTGTTAGAAGCCCAACTCAAGGTAGTGTATCCAGATGGTCAACTTTCAACCACAAAAGAGGCAATTTGCAAACCCAGTTCTTCACCTCAGAGACCAATTATATACAAATGTAGATGAAAAAATGTCTGTTTGTTAATTATTTCACTTACCAAAAACTCTTGTAAACATCTATGGTATAACCTTAATGAGAGTCTGGTCATCGATTGTGAACGGATAGTGTTTATCCGCAAATTGGCTACGAGTGATTGCATTTACTGATTAACGATTAAAAAAACGGCTATACTTCGATTGAGTACAGAACTCGTTACTCCAAACTATACGATTCATAAAAGACTGAAAAATAACTAAAAACAAAAACCAATAAACAAAAAAAATAATAAATCGAGTTCACACTTTCAAACTTAGATCATTTTTGTTGGACGGATTGTCCGCGTGTCTATTATTAACCACTCCGTACACTCCATAATATAGGGATTTTATGACGTCTAAATGTACTCACCAAGTTTGCAATTCCTCAAAGTAATCAAGTCTATATTGGTAGTCAGCCACTACTTGCGAACAAGTGTGTCTTAACGTATCAATCATAACAGAGGGACCACAAGCGACTATAGCAACAGAACCTCCGCAAAATTGGGCAATTTCTGATGAAACCAACTGGCCCATGTCAGGTTTCGTGAAATGGAAATTGCAGAAGCTACCTAGGGTTTCAGTTGATTTGGTTGCTATAATTTCGGTGGCCTCCGTTGCTTTGTTTTTGGTGGTTGCGTTGTTCTTTTCATCCGAAGGGTCGTCCGATGTTTCCAAATTCATAACTTCAACCATACTAGTATTCCCTTGACTTTCTCTGGTTAAATAGATGTCCACCTGAACCCTTGTATCTTTCAATTTCAATAAATCGGGAAAGAACATTGCTAACTTGTCTATAGACTGGTGCACCCAGATAAATTTCACCGGTTTTTGGGAATTTGTGGCTGAAAGTTTGATAGCGTGATCTAAAATACCAGGAATACCAGATCCACCGGCAATCAACAACGAATTTTCATATTTCGCAACAGGAGAAACCTCTCCGTATGGTCCTTCGATTGTCACAGTATTTTTCATGGTTCCACCAGCATTAACTACTTTCTTGTACATCTTACCGGTGATTCCTCGCTTGCCTTTAATGTAAAGGGTCAAGTTTTCTCCATCGTTTGTAACCGTGAAAGGATGGCTTTGAAACCAGAGTAATGGATCCGAAAAGTAAATGAAGACGTATTGCCCTGGCTTGCTAGTGAAATGTTTAGGCTTCTTAACAACAACTTTAAATGAATCATCGCTAATAACTGTCAATTGAGCAGTGTGCAAGCCGAAGAAAGCGACTCTGGCCAATCTGATGACTCGATCGAAGACCCAGATAGCACAGGTTGCCACTAACCATTCACACCATCCCTGTTCATTACAATGATACCAGCACATTGCAATAAAGGCAACCACCAAAACGATATGTGAATATAAGAAAATCTCAAAAGACCTAGATCGAATAGGATGGAAAGAGAATAGCATAATTGCACCACAGATCGTAGTCGCAGCAACACCACATCCAAAATATAGATATTTCAAAGCCTGAGTAAAATACCCTTTTTCTAAATAAGTCCAGCAACAAGAATGGATGAGAGCATCTAAGAACATGAATCTAGCCACGACTTTATGAAATTGAATAAAACTTGAGTATTGAAATCCAGTGAAGAAAGTTAAAATGTTGTTTCTTCCTGCGAAAAGCACCAACAATGGAATTTCTGCAAATGCGATGATACCTGTTCTATCAGAGAGGTATCTTGTACGCTCTTTCCCGGTAGAAGCATACATAAGCGACGGTGAAGTAAGCTTGTAATCCATTCCATAAAAATATAGATGAATGATTGTATAGCCAAGACAAATAATTGTATCCATTCTGTTTGGTAGCAAGCCGGTAAACCATTTCCAACCCGCTGGGGTCATGTAATTTCCATTTGGAAATAGGGCTGGAATTGTCACATAACTTCTGAACTTGTTTATCATTGGATTGTGAAATTTCTGAATTACACCAGTAGTTGTCAAGAAATTGAATATAGTGCCGCAAATCATTACCATTCCGAAGTATATGTTCAAAATTGCTCCATAATAGGTGCTCATATCCATGTTATAATAGAAAGCATTGTAGTTTTTCCGATATTTTTCGGCCAAAGTTTGATTGACTAAAACGGGTTTATAAATTGGTAGTGAAGCATTGGCAATATTTTCAGGGATCAAATAATCGGAAGATGCATTTCTATACTGCTGGCTGAAATATCCGAGGGTAAAATTTCCTGGACCACCATAAGCTGAGCAAGATTTTATCATTTCAGAATACACTTCAGACATCCCTTTTGAATCATCACCAACTAATTGTTGAACACACAACAAAATGGTACCAAGCTCAGGGGCATAGTTGCAAACATCGGCATAGTATTCACCAGTTCCCTGAAAGACAAAAGTATTTGCAACACGCACGCATGCCATGAAATCAATGTTACCTGCCCTGTTTTCAAAACTGGTTCTCCATCTGAGCTCCCTTGCATGGACGACTTGAAGTAGAGTTAGACAATTTAACGAGAATAATAGATTTTTAACTTTCATTTTTGGACAAATGAAACTTGACTTTATCTCTGGTTTATTGGTCTTTTCTTTCTCTCTTTAAGTTGGTTAAAACTGAGAAGAAAAAAAAAACAGAGGAACCAAATTACATTTATATCGTTGAGTCTGAGAATAGACACTTGATTAAAGGAAATAATTAAACTCTAAAATAAGTAACGGGGCCTTCAATCTTCATTATATTACAAATTCAAACCACACCAATCTTATGGCAACAATATCGTCACACAGCTTGCCTCGGAACGTGAATTCTTATCATTTTTGTATCTTCAAGCGATCAGCAAGTTGTTCTCTGACATATAAAGGACTTCCTTGATCGATTCACTCCTTTAAAGGATCTGGATCTTTCGAATGCTACGATGTTTCAAATTAGATATGTTAGAACGTGGTAATGACAGATTGGTTCTATCACCAACTGCACTACTTGCCACGTGAAATACAATGGACAAAATCTATTGATTTGCAGAGATTCTCAAGAAAATCGGCATTCATAAAGAGGGACTAAAATTTCTACATTGAATTTGGCATCTTTATGCATGTTTAAGCATGTTTGAAAGCACATGCAAAATATTATACGTCCACTTATAGGCTAAAATCTGGTAGGTCAATTGAGAATCTGATCTAAAAATGCATGTTATTTGTGGGTTTAGTCTCAGTGCATGTAAAAAATTTGGCTAAGTTGCAGCTAATTACAGGTTGTGGACATTACAATACATTAATTATTTTATATATGCATGCATGTATATATATTATGTATATATATTATATATATATATTATAAAAATTAATATATATATATATAATTGGAATACTATATATTAAATTAACAAGTTTTGCAACAGATGTATCCGCTGCGTGGTCAGATGTAAAGGAGTGAATCTGGGATAGAAAATTGTCCGGATGCCCAGCAAAATAAAAGTCAGTTCTGAATTCTTATGTACTAAGCATTTATAGGCTTTCAAATACGATCAATTCAATTGGCTGCTGATAATGTATATATATATAATTATATGGTCGAAATAACGTCGGTAACTGTCTGTTTAGTGTTAATCTTAAAGATCAGTTATAATAACAGCTGTGGCTCCCAACTCAAAGTGGGAGAAGTACGAAAAACTTTAAAGACAAAAACTCCTAGATGAAAATCGCCATAGTGAAATTGAGCCAATCTAATTAAATCTTAAAATGTGAGTAGTGGAACGAATTAGAAGATGAGAAACTGATTCAGCGTTCAGGGAAAGTGCTCTAATTTTTACTGCTTTAATAGAGAAAAATGTATTTCGGAAATAAGGTTGAAAGATCAGCAAGTTGTTGATCGTGGAGATATGGCTCGACCTCTCAGAAATTGGCATTAAACAGCTGATCGATCGACAGAATCTATATATATATATATATAACGTTTAACTTGGCCCATTGGCTAGCCATAGCATATAATACAAGTTCTATTTGAATATACTCCAAATGCATGAATTCTAAATTTAGCAATATTGAAGTTTCACAGGACCAGTTCCAAGGCAATTAATTTGTGCATGGTATTTTCAGGAACCATCATGCAAATGTAAGATGTTCATTAATGTAGTGGAACTACTTGGCCTTATTCGTTTTCATTAAAAGACACAGATCCGTTCACACTTTCGCCATTGCAAACGTTACAATTTCTGCTGTAGGCCCGTTTCGGACCACCACTCTGGCAGTGCACGCAGCGAGCTAGCCACAACATTAAATCCATGAAGCTATTTGATTGGAGCAGCATTTTGTATCCATTCGCTTGACCTCGTTAAACTCGGAGCCATTACTCTAACATAATAAACTTTATAGTTTGTCCCACTGTTCAGGACAAAGAAATTCACTTTATTGATTGCAGTGTAAAGGTAAGTGTAAGAATTGCAAATAAATTGTCGGAATGTTGCGACTTGCCGAACGTGCCTCGTTCTTCTAGAACCTCACTGTGTTCAAATTAAGGAGAAAATTTAGGTGACATAATCTGTGACAAAGCATTGCAGTTGCACTGTGCACATTATAAGTTATAACAGCAGTACAATGATAGTTGCGAATCGCGATGCATGGTTTCAACTTTCGGCATGGATTGATCTATTAAACATACAAGGAGAAAGCTTGAACCCGATCATTTGATGATTGGTAATCGGTATCAAACAGACTGGCACTCCATACCACAAATGTCACACCATCGTGAATTTACCTACAAGTCTGCTAGACCTTCGTCTATAGTGATACCGGATTCCAACAAAGATATCACATCCAGTGACATTCTCTCTTGGAACAATGACCATATTCTTCTGTGGCTAAGAAGTAAACAGTATCCTAATGAAATCGTTCATTTATTTCAAAAGCATAACATCACAGGATTGGTTTTACCGTACCTTAATACCCAGGAGTTAAAGGAGATGGAGATTATCAATTTGAAGACCAGATTAAGCTTAATGAATGACATTTCTAACCTATTACTGGAGAAAAATCTCAGCGTGATGAAGTTCAACCATGACCCAATAGCTACAGACCTACAATCTCTACTTCTGTCGACAAATTTAATATCATCAATTTCCAATTCGATAACTGAGAGCTTGTTGGCATCCCCGGTATCCAGCAGCTATTCACAGAAGAAAATCAGTGATCAGTTCAACAAACTTAAAGAAGATCTTTTACCGATTCTCAAGGAGATCAAAGATAAGAAGCCTTTGCCGACGCCCGATTACTCCCACCAGTCGTACTCTTCATCTTCCAAACAATCATCTCCAATCAAACTTTCTGGCCATCAATCGCGATTGCAGTCCACGATTAGGCCGCAATCTATTGCAGCTCCAGTGTCATCGAGGAAAGTTCATTCGTCCGCATCTAATTACAAGAAATCGTTGACTTCAACACCGATAATTTCTCCAATTCAACCAGACTCCAAACTACAGTCTCTGAATTCAGGTCCGCAATCTGGGAATCCTAATTCTAGTTCAAGTACAAGTCCGAGATCCCCAATTAAGCCAACGTTACCCCATTCTACTTCCCTTGGATCTGTACGTCCATCAATGAAACCAATGAAGCAACATTCATCATCTTCTATTACTCAGCAACAACCGATGTCGTCACCTTCGAACGAACCTTTAAAACAATTGAGAGCTAAAACCGAAGATCCATGCCATAAGATCTTACAAGCTGCGATGAAGACACACAATTTAGAGGCGTCAGAATGGAAGAAGTACGCTCTAGTTATATGTTATGGTGGTGATCAGGAGCGCGTTTTGGGCTATGATGAAAAACCTGTGGTGGTTTTTAGAGAGTTGCATGAGCTAGGCTTGAATCCTTCGATTATGTTGAGGCAGGTTGAGGATAATGACGATTTGCGCTCTATGGATTATGATATTCCTGGAGGAAGGCTATAGTTTCTAATAAACATATTTCTAATTTTAATGGTTAGGAGCAAATATAGCAAAAAAAGAATATTAAATATGCCTAAGTAATTGTGCAAAAAGCCTAAAGTGAATGAAGTCTAGAAAAATTGGCACCTACCAGTGTATGCAAAATAAATAAGTATCTGTATAAGAATAAATAGTATAGGAATAAATATAAATAAATAAATTAATTAAGTTCCAAAAGAAATAAATAAGCGAAGAAGATCTCTATTCAGAATTCGAACATTCATTCACCATCAACAATGTCGTAAACTCTCTCCAAATCGAAAGTCTCTCTCCAATGGTCACCTTTCTTCTTAATGACAAACAAAATGACAGTCAAAATAATTGTGCAGCCAGCTAATATTGTGAATAATGGACCCACACCAATAGCTTTGATCAACGGTTCTGTAGCAAAAGACGCACCAGCGGCCAAAATCATTCTAACAAAGTTAGATAAAGCGATACCAGTAGCACCACGACCAGGCAACGAATCGGCCACGTATGTGACGGTAACACCTATGACAATCATCTGTGCAAAACCAAAGAAAGCTGTACCAACCAATGGTGTCACCCAATGTTCCTTCTTGTCTAAGCACCACCCGATGATCAACAAAGATCCTGGAAAGATTGCTGCAGCCACATAAACGTTGATTCCAAATCTTGCCTCAGGCGCAACGATACCATACTTCTTTCTCTTTTGCTCTAATAAATAATCGTTGAACCTTCCTCCCCAAATCGAAGCAATGAGATACGTCACAGAGTTGGGAATGTACACTAGACCCACCAAGATTGCGCTGAAATTGTAAGGAGGTCTTGAATAGCAGTATGTAAGTGTCATGTTAACGAAGTATAACACAGCAAAGCAAGGTGCCGAGTAAAGAATTGCCAAGAAGACAGGTGGATATCTGAAAAAGTTCAAAGACTTCAATGGACTATAACCATAAACGTAACTGTAGAATTTGATTTTCTGCCACCAATTCAGATTCTTGTTTGTCTCGATTGCATCGACTTGTGATTTCAACCTTCTCAATTCGTTATCCTTTTGTCTCTGTGACACTTTAGAGATCGTTCTACCTAGTGGAGTCACTGGATCCATAGGAGTCTCATAATCCGAATGTTGCTCTTCGTTAACTATGGATGGTTGTCTGCTTAAACGGTCCAGAATCAAATCGGCCTCCATATCTTCAGCAGCTTCTGTATCGTCGTAACCATCTTTCTCATCGTCACCTTGATCATCACTATCTTTCAAAGTATTTCCAGATTGCGTCTCCTCGTCACTTGGTGCAGTTTTTCTCAACCGTTCTCTCAAGATCTTCTTGATGGTTTCTCTGTTATCCTGAGATCTCAAAGTTTCAGGCAAAAAGAAAACGATCATTATAGTGGAAACACCCGCCATGATGACCAAGAACCACTGAGTTCCTCTCCAACCCCAACTTTTTTTACTTGTGATGGCACCACCGACAATAGGAGCAATCAAGGGAGCTGCCAACGGACCGAGGTAGTATATACCCATTGCTGTTCCACGTTCGTGAATGGAATACACGTCCGATATTGTACCAGCACCAACAGCTTGCACACTTGCTGCACAGCCACCGGCAAGAACTCTGAAACCGATCAACATACCGATGCTGGTTGACAAAGCGGTACCGATAGAAAAGCAGAAGTATAACGTAAAACTGATCACGTAGATGGTTCTTCTACCATGCCTTTCGCTGAAGTTGGACCACCATAAGGGAAACACACCAAGTGTGATCAAATAAATACCGATGGAGACGTTGACGATCGTAACTGAAGTGCGCAACTCTTCCACAACTGAATCGGTGGCAGGTAGCAAGATTGAAGTACCCATTGGTCCGATGACTGCACAAAAGGCAACCACGAAAACTAACGCGTGTTTGATGTTTTTGGGTAACTTTCTAGGATCATCGTATTCGGGAATTAAACAGAATCTGGATAGCCATCCTCTTCTTTTATTCTTGGGAACGACTCTTGAAGGATCGAATTTATAAGTGGAAATACGGCTCAAGTTTGATGTCGTTTTATCAGCAATATTAGAGTCACCTCCATCGTCATCCTGTTGTAGTTCACTACGATTCGTATTTCTTGTCTTTGGGTTGTTTTCGGCTGTTATTAGGACAGGTTCATGGTGGTTTTGTCTGGAAGACTGATCTTCGTTGTGTGTTCTTGCCGTATGCGTACTATCATCCGTGCCGGACTCGATTGACAGAAGCTCATCGACATGCGACTCTGTTGGATGCGTGGGTGATGTCACCGGTATTTGATCAACCTCAAAGGTCTCGGGTTCGTGTGTGGATGTCATATTATTGCACTAAACAACGATCCATATGCAACACAAGATGTCTTGTGACAGATCGAGATATATATGACTAAGAATAAATGGTATATCGAATTCAAACAAAGTGAAAAATTGTAATTCGATCGACGCGACGAATTTTAACTTGCCAAGCTATGATAAATTGTTGATGAAGTGGGTAAATGATAGATGAAATCAAATATATGTTGCTTTAGGATAATGAAATGATAAAAATTCGGCGTCCTATAGACCTATATATATATATATATATATATCGATAGATACTCGGTAGACCAGGAGAGAGGGGTTGAACCAGTTGAAAAAGGAGGCTCCAGACTCAGAGTCCACAGTCCACAGTCCACGCCTGCGGCAAAAAAAAAGACCTCCATTGTTCCTCTCCTCTTTATCACCACCAGAAATTGCCTCTTTGGGCGACTGCCGTCGGAATTACTGTTGCTGGCTTCCGATACGGATGTTTATCCGATGCACCGCAATTTGCTGTATAAATATATATATATATATATATATATACAAACATCTACTACCTCCAATAACGTCAGTCGCAATGACAATGATCAAATGTTACATTGAAACCTACACTAGCAGTGAAGAACATGTTAAGGTTAAAAGGTTGAATCATTACACACGCTCAAAGAAAAAAGTAGAATTGAACTGAAAGGAGTTAATATCAAAGATAAAAAAACGAAAAGCAAAAAGAGAAAAGAGTTTTCTATATGGAAAGAATTGAATTCATAAAGGACATCACATAATAGTAAAAAAAAACACCTACAACCCTGGCTTTAAAAAAACATACAAATAAGGAAAAGAAAAGAAGAAAAAAATATTTCATAATACAATATACAATGCAACATTACTCTAAAATAATATCTATACCACCTCTTCTGCCACTAGAAACACTTCCCAATTTAGCACCTATGGAGACATCACTAATTCTATACTCACCAATCTCATCCTCTCTGATATCCAAGTCATTGTCAGGTCTTGGACCAAAATCGCCTTCGTAGATGGTACCTCCACTTTTTCTTCTGGATTCAACCATCCCACATTCCCACGATTTTAAAACGTATTCTGCTGTTGGACGTAACGATGGATTTGGATTAATCATCCAAGAGACTAATTTATCCAATGTTCCAGAGTTGTCGTAGAACCACGATGGTGCCCACTGTGGAACGTTCAACTTGTTTTTCAACTTCACAATGTCGTTATTCGCACCTGATGCAAAACCAACGCTCGTAGTGGATGCTCCATTGCTAGTGGCAGACGAATATGGAGTGTTCGAAGAAGAAAATACAGAGCCATCCAAATCTGTCAAATCACAGGAGCTTAATCTACCGGCATCCGTCAAGTCTCCTGATCTCAACTTTTGCCAACTGGTACCGTTATCTGGTAAAACGATATTGGCGGCGATCTCAACCATTATCAAACCAACGGAAAATACATCTGCAGGTTTACCGTACTGATGTCTTGAAATAACTTCTGGTGCAATGTACTCTCTGTCACCTTCGCGATCGAAGTACGGAGAAATTGGAAGCTTTGCAGCAACACCGAAATCACCAATCTTAAGACTACCTTCAAAAGTGATAAAAATATTGGCAGGTTTCAAATCCAAATGTAGTATGTCACATTGATGTATAAATTTCAAACCCAGTAGGATCTCAATGAGTATCTTCCAGACACGCCACTCGTCAAGCTTGCTGATCGAACCGTTCTCAGTGAGGAACTTATCCAACGAGCCATTCTCGCAACAATCAGTCATGATGTACAAATACGAATTGAATTCCCAATAATTTATCAAATTCAAGACGTATTCATGGTTATCATTCTCACCACCATCAATATCTGTAGTATAGTTTGCCTGTAAAGTCTTGAGAATTTCAACTTCCTCCAGCTTTCGTAACCTTGTCTTTGGACCACCCAACGGATTTTTCGTTCTCTTGACAGCATATTTGAAACCTTCATATTGAATCTCATATACTATGCTAAACTCTCCAGCTCCAATTAAATTGCAATTGTTGAACTTGGATAGCAAATGATAGTCCACTGATTTCTTTTTCTTGTTCAAATGCTGTTGTAGGATGTACTGCTGTTGTTGTGATGCATCTATAGACGAGTTCGATAGGTTCGATTGCGACATGCCTAAGCTTGAATCGGATCTTTGAAATCTAAAATTGGAACTAATACCAAACATTGGCTCCACAGGCGTACGTGGGGAATTGTTAGAAACCATTGGTGTGACAGGTGGTGGAGCAAAGATGGTGGCCGATGAGTTGCTAATATCCGTGTTGATGATCATCTTAGCTGTATTCGTGGAACTGTTAGCTCTTTGCCAATAACTCACATGCTTTGTGGGCGTCCCGTTGCTTGTATGAGAACCGTCACTAGCAGAATTGGCACCGGCACTGGCACTTCCCACACCAAGTCTCGTTGGTGTCGGAGGTAAATTTTCCAGTGATTCAAATCCAGAGAAACCTTCAAAATTCACTTCGTCAAGTTTTTCCAAATCAAGATCTTCATCCATTAAATCCTCATTCTCCCTGTATCTTGTTTGATTGAACTCGTGTTGTTGCTGTAGCAATCGCTGTTGACGTTCTAATTCTAGTTGGTGCGATGGGCTATTGTAATTGGTCAAAACACGTCTAGTTGATAACGGTTGTCCAAACTGACTCTGAGAATTTTGCGAATGGCTAAGTTGTTGTTGCTGTTGTTGTTGATGCGAGTGGTTATTGGGCTGCTGCAACTGCTGGATATGATGTGACGGTTGACTATTGGAAGGTGTACTTTTGTCACTATCGTTATCTCTAAATATGCTTGTGCTGCTGTTGTTTTCTTCATCATAAAAATCGTCAAATTCGTTGGCAAATCTCAATATACAACTTTGTAAATCCGATGTATTCACGGCACGTTGGCTTCTCGGCAGCCTGGAGCCACTACTAGATGCACTTGACCCGCCATCTTTCTTCTTGCCACTGCTGGATCTCGGTGTCAGTTTGGATGCACTCTGTGGAGAATCTGAACTTGATCTTGTCGTAGATGCGGTTGGTACCGTGCCACTACCAGCTGTTGTAGTTAAGCGAGCAGTTTCTATCGTCGAGTGATCTGAATTGTTGGAGCCAAATGAAGTGTTGATATTTGCTGTTGCGCCAAAGGAACCGTTAGGGTCAACCAAGCTGACTGGATGCTTCTTACATGGTGTTTCAGGCATCGTCTTTTGTTTCGAGGAGTTCAAAAATTTCTTGCTTTGTAAACCACTGGAAGAAAAGGCAGTTTGTAGAGGTTTGACAGATTTGAAAGATACAGGTGTGATGAATGCAGATGAATTCGCAGTTGAAGGAGTATTCTGCTGGAGTCGTTGAAGCGGTCCAGAACCAAACAGTTTGGAGTTCCCACCGGAATGTTGTCTTGCTCTTCCTGGTTTAGAAGGAGACTCCAATGGAGAAGGTCTGTTGTGTCCAAAGTTGGTATCTGGATGCTTCAGCGATGATGTGCCCAGTTTCGTTAGATCTAAAGGAGTGCTGATCACGATGCCATCATTCTTGTTCTTGTTGGAGCCCGAAGAAAACATCTTCTTGAATCTGGAGGTTGCCGATGTTGGTTTTCTATCTATTAGATTGTTAGGATTCAAAAACGGGGAAGGAACATTTGAAACCGGAGTCAAGTTGTTGACAAACGTGTTGTTCGAATTGCTTCTTGTAAGGAATGTGTTGCCTGGTTTTTTGAATCTGCTGTTGTTGTTGTTGTGGGAATCGTCATCGTCGTCGTCCGCCTCCTCATGGTCATCGTCGTGGTTGGTAAAATACAATTCGTTGAAAGATTTAGTAATTTCAGTTTCTTTGCTCAACTTAGTATCGGAATCGAAGTCATTTGAGTGCAACGATGCTTGGGAATGGTGAGAGCTCTTGGGGCTGGTCTCTATGGATAGGTTCAAGAAGCCGGCACTTCTTCTCAAGGCCACTTTCTTGACTGCATTGGAAGGGGAAACTTTATTTGAATCCAAGTCCATTGCGTTGAGGTTCTCTTTGTTCTCCGATTCCGATCTATAGTGAGTCTTCAATTGGGTGTAGTGACCCCTCTGGGAAGGTCTTGGTGTAGAGGAGTTGCTTGAGGGGGAATACAAGGTTCTCTTTTTGGAGTTTAGAGGGAAACCTGTGGAATTCAACGAGGAAGGGGTCATTTCACCTATCATGAGCAGCTGCTGTTGTTGCTGTTGTAAAATGGAAGCTGTGAGAGGGCTTGTAGTGGAAGAGACGGACTGTGGGGCGGTGGAAGAAGAGGTTGTTGTTGACATTCCCGTTGGAATCAAGTTCGTGTTTGTCGTGGCAGATCGCATCGAGGCGGAGGAGGAGGAGTCTTCAGCCATCTTTTGGTGGCCGGAAGAGGAGAAGAAGGACATCTGTGAGAGGGCTGAGCAGTATGGATATGAAGGAACAACAGATGGGATGGATGGATGGAGAGAGAGAGATATAGGAGTGTTAGGTTGTGGAAGATGAAGAATGCCAGAGACGGGACAAACAAACCCCCTGTGCAGCCTCAACAAACAAAACAAAACAAAACAAAAAAAAAAACAACAAAAATTTAAATTCTTCGCACGCGTCGTGTTCAGTCACGTGTTGTGCAGTCACGTGTTTCTTATCTCGATTTTTTCTTCTCCTTTTTGTTTTCCTCTTCTTCTTCTTCTTCTTCTTCTTCTTCTTCTTCTTCTTCTTCTTGTTTTGCCCTCCATCTCCTCTTCCTTTGTCTCCCTCTCTCCATTATCCACTTCTATTCTTGCTCTATATACAGATACTTCCACTTCACTTCTGTCCGTACAGCTAGCACCACCGTCACATCCTCCGCTCCCTTCAGGTAACAGCTGTGTGGCTCCTTATCAGTCATACTTACTGCTCGCAATCAGTCATAGCCCATCTATAAATACCTTTTATCTCCCCCCTGCTACATACTCCCATCGCTTTCCCCTTCTACTGCTTACGCAAACTATTCTTCAACTTTTATATACAGTTTATCCATCATATCATCCTTTGTACATCCTTCTGTATTTTTGTTTTTTTTTGTTTGTTTGTTTTTGATTGCCCTCTCTCACCTCTTAGTCTATGAGCAATGGCCTCACTACCGTCTACAAGGAGACCCTCTAAGCTCTTATCCGAGAGGCAGTCGGATAAACTAGCACAGATCATCCAGAACTTTTTCCTCAAATCGGCTCAGATCATCATCCAATCAAGATGGGCAGATTTCAACGACCCAGATGATTTGTTGAACACTCAAGATTCGCCTTCCTCTTCTCCATCCCCTCATCAAGTCAAAGTTAACAAGTGGTTCAATTTGGAACTGGATTCCTACGACTTCTTGAAAGATGATTTGCTTCTGTGGAAGGCAAAGGACGTTCTATCCTTGCCTCCACTCGTCATAGAGACTTATTTGGACTTAAGAGGTTTGGACAACAACCAAACTTTGATCCTAGACGACTCCATAGTGAAAACTACCAAGAAATCGGAGGTGGTCTTGGAGAGATGGTTGCTGGAATTCGACCTTTCCTCTTTCGATAACGACAACTTGGAACTACCCAGTATTTACAAAAAAGTTATCATCCTAATGAGATCTCTATACCTACTCATCAGGCTACTTCCCAGTTTCAAATTGAGAAACGAACTAATCAACTCAAAGCTTAAAACTGTCAACCCTTTGAAAGTGTCCTGTAGGGTACTCGACGGATCAAAAACTATCACCTCCAAGGGAAGAATCGGATTGAGCAAAAAACTTACTTCTGATACCGACAACTCGGATCATTTGAAATCTAGAAAATTGGAACCCATCTTGACTCCAATAGGTGCACTACGGTTGTCAGTTTCGTATAGAAAGAACTGTAACTTCCAACTGAACGACAACGAAGAGCTATTATCCTCCCAATTCATGATGAACCAACAGATCTCCATCCCTACTCCGGCAAAATGTGAATCCTACGATAGCGAAAGAAACATCATCCATTCACCTATAGACTACCATAAGCACAGGTTGTCTTCAGCTTCGATGTCCACTAGCAACTCTTCGTCAAGACGTAGATCGTCAAACAGATCAACCCAGTTGTTCAAAGTGGGTTCCATCAACTCGTCCTCGTCTCCACCTCCACAACCTCCGCTGTCCAGCAACTCTCAGCAGACGATTCCTACAATCAGCTCGTTTAGCACGTCAAAGCCAATCCCAGTCACTTTGAATAAGACCAGTTCCAGTGCCTCGTTGGTGGCCATGTTGAGACAGAACAGAGAGTCTTTGCCTAAATCCGTCGGATCTACGCATTTCCAAGATCTAGGATCACTTAACCAACAGCAGCAACAGCAACTTGTGTCTTCCACATCGACGAAGTTCTCATCCTCTTTTGGTTCAAGGTTCAGAAACAACTCAAGTCGTCATAACAGTTTGGAAGGACAATTGATTTCCAACACGCCAACTAATCCAATCTTGCAAACGTTCAAAACTAGAAATAAGTCGTTGTCTATCTCCTCGTCATCCGACATGGGACCATCGAGCTCCATCTACATGGACGAAGACCTAGACTCTTTCGTCAAGATGTTGGATTCCAGACCCGACCTCAGATTCATGTCGAATTCCCCTTCCATATACGATGATTCGTTGTTAAACTTCAAGAATTTTCAGAAATCAAACGATTTCTTCAACAACAGCAATAACAACAGCACACACCGCAAATCGTCCCCTTCACCTCCAGTCGTGCCACATCGCCAACCTTCCATGTCTCCACCTCACCATGTACAATCACCTTTGCATCAACAGTTAGTGCCTTCTCTTCTGTCAAGCCAACCACAATCCCAAGTGTTCAAGAAGAACTTCCAAATAGAACCACAACCACATAGAAGATCCTCCCAATCATCATCGTATTCTCCATCGTCCCAAATCCTGTTGAGGTCGCCTCCTTCAACTGCAACTGCCACAGCTACCGCGACGGTGATGACTCCGTCGATCTCATATGGGAAGTTCAACTCACATGGCCTATCTGCCTCAGCTTCGCCTTCGAATTCGTCGCTAACTAGCTTCTTGAGAAGAACTTCATCGTCCGCTTCTGGTTCAAAGAGACCTCAGCAACTTATCAACAGCAGCTCTGCCGTTGCGTCATCCTACTCTACACCCCACCAGCCATCTGCTCTATCATCAGCTGCACTAACATCATCTCCAACCGTCGCTGCCTCTTTACAAGCTGCACCTGCAGTTAAAGCCACAGTATCAAAGTCCGCTAGGACAGCATCAGCATCGCCTTCGCCAACGTCAAATGCAGCTGTACCACAAGCAGCAGCAGCAGCAGCACAGGCACCATCACCATCACCATCACCACCACCGCCACCATCACCATCCTCCGCACCTGCCTCGACGCAACTGATTGACCCTGAGTTGTTGAAGCTGCGCTCCTTCAACGAAGAGGTGTTTGACGAGTCGGATGACGATGCAGACACACACACGCACCATGATTCCTCCTCACTGGCTCACAACCACCATCGGTACAGGATCAACGGTGTTCACATCGGGTTGCCACATCACCATCCTCATAGCCAGCAAACTGCACAAGGTGAAGATGATGAAGATGAACTATTGTTTGCTATGAGTGACATGACGCTTGCTAAGAATAACCAAGAGTTTTAGAAAGGAAAAAAAAGGCAAAAAAACAAAGCAGCACACAAAAAGAAACAATTTATCAAACGGTAAAAGTTGCTTATTACTTAGCTGCTGCTTATTTATTATTTGTTGATTCATTTTATTTGCTCCACTATCTAATCTGTTTATTTATTTATTCACACTTCATTTTAATTTAATGTTATATTTACTAATCATATATAATCAACTCCTCATAAATATATATATATATATATATATCACTCCAAACAACCTCTGAGTGCACACCAACCTCCAGCGTTACCAGGATCCAAGATTAATCCCCTCTGAATACCCCTCAACTTACCCGTACCAACGTAGTAACGGCTCAACGATCCTGACCCAACACCGTTCGAATTTAAAGCGATCCCCAAGGATACATTGTTCGACAACCGTTCCCACACTTGGCAATCGTTAGGGAACAAAACCGCGTGCCGTTGCCAGACTTTATCCTCAGCGTCCACTCCAATCCTCTTATTGATGAGGTCCAACAACAACGGCACGTTCTTGTTCGTGTCTGAAATTCTTTCCTCTAATGACAATGAAAGTCCCAATTCTTCCCTCACTGCAGGCAAGTAGTCGTCTAAGTCCTCCACTACCGAGATCGATGCTATGGTCAAAGCCACTATTAACGAAGACCCGTACGATTCAATGTTCGAGAACAACTCTTCTATAGCTGCCTGTTTGGTCTCTTGAGTTCCGTAAGCGAACAACACTTGGGAGATCAACACAACTATACGTTTCGAATCCGGTGATATCTCGAGAATCTTCTTGAATTCTGTGAGAGAAGATTCTAAATCCTCGTTAAAGAAATGCGATAGACCAAGTGTTGTCAACGACGATAGAATACATTTTTGAATATCGTCATCTAGTTTCTCCACTTGGTTCAAGATATCGATGGACAGTTGAGCCGTCTCAACAGCTAAATCGTAATCGCCATTTCCTAAGTACAGTCTACCAAGTTGAGACTTGGCCTTCGATAAACTGATCAAGACTTCTTCACTTTCAGTTTCCTCAAACTTCTCTTCCAATAAAGCACATAACTTAACCGATAGATCCAAACCAGTCTCAAAATCGTGAACTCTTTCAATTATGATGGAACAGATACTTAAACCAAGTTGATCGGTAGGTTGGTACTTTAAATAATTCAACATGGCAAAACAGGCAACATTCAACTCTTGCACCATATCCAGGTCATTCTCGTTAACACCACGCCCAACCAACTTCTTAATGAGCGACAAACCGTAGAGTAACATCGACAGCGGTTTGGAACCGTTAGAAATGACCAACGAGTGTGTGTGCAAATGCGTAGCCTTTTCAATATCACCGTCCACTTCAGCGATTAATGCCTGACCTGACCACGAGGTTGAAACTCCAGGAGTAATCGATTGAGCTCTAATGAAACAGTCGTTGGCCAATTTTAAATCACCGTAGTGTAGACAAAGCACAGCCAAGTTGGACCAAATTCTTGGGTTCTTTGGAGCTAACGATGAAGCCCTGATGAAACAATGTTGGGATGCCTTGGCATTCTTTGTTAACGATGCAATGCCTAAAGCTTCCCAATAGTCTGGGTTATCGGTTTCCAACTGTATGGCTTTCTTTAGTGCCTTAATAGCACCATCTCTGAAAGCACGATCACCTAACTGCTTGTATGATTCTAAATATGAAATACCAAGGTTGTAGATTAAGGATGCTCTCAACAATTTTGGCGATTGTTTAGAAGAGGATGAAGAAATGCATTTCTTGGAAGATTCAACCATATAATGACAACAGATATTCATGAATTTGCCTTTGGATTTGCAGTCATCAAAGTCAAATGACTGGGAAGGATCCACAGCCAATTCATCCAACAACTCCTTCCCCGCGTTCAATTTAGCCGCGTTGGATAAAATCGAGTCAAGCAAATCAAATGGAATCTTATGCACATGAGTTTGAATTTTCATCAGCAACTTTAGCAAATCACAGACAGAAATCCACAATCTGTGAGAACCGGGGTTCACTTCGGAAGCTAGCTTCATCACTTTGAACGCTTCCAAAGATGTATCAAAACATCTGCTTATGTAGCCCCCATCGATCTCGAATGAAACTTTATTAACAAGAGTTTCAAACAATGCAATAACAACACAAGATTCATTCGGTCTAACTCTCTCCAAAATGGTTTGTAATTCCGATATAGCTTCGTCAAAAGCACCCATTTCACTGTGAACAACAGCTAACAAGTGTCTCGATTGCCAGTTTGATTCGTCTAGGCTTAATGCGTGAGAAAACACCTTCAATGAAGCCTCCAATCTACCTCTGGCTAAGTACGACTCACCTAAACCGATCCAAGAGTTGATATCTGATGGCTGAATACGTAACGCGTTCTGGAAAAACTCGATGGCTTTAACATCATCTTGCTTCTCCAATGAAGAACAACCTAACATTCTGTAAGGCCATGAAGCGTCGTCAGTAGTAATCGAAAGCACCCTCTTACCCTTTTCAGATTGAAGCACTTTATGACAAATCATATCAACCATTTCCCAGTCCCTTTCATCACTGAAATCTTTCACCAATTCTTTAGCAGCTATCAATTCACCAGCATCCAATTCCAACGCTTTGTAAAAACAGCTCAAAGCTCTTGATTTATTGTTGTAATATTGTAGGAAGATTAGACCTAACGAAGTATAAGACGATGCTGTGGTCGAACTTTGTTTCAAGGACTGTATCAAGTTCTCATATGCTGATTTGACAAGGCTACCGACTTCTGCCTTGTTATGATGCTCCTTGACTTCAAGAAGATAAGATTCAGCAACTCTCCATAGAGTGGTAGACCGGATCTCAAATGAGTTGGCATCAGTACCAGTAATCAGTTTATAAGCTTTTTGTAATTCAGCTCTACCTGCCTCATAGTTTCCTAATTGGATATTACACCAACCATGTTCCATCATCGCATTCCTATCGTCGGCATTTTCCTTCAAAACGTCACTGAGAAGAGCTTCCGCTTTCTTAAATTCCTTTCTTTCTACTAAAATCAAACCTTTACCAATTTTAGCCCTCAAATTTCCGGGAGAACTGTCAAGGATCTTATCAAACAAACCCAATGCCTTAGGGAAATTCTTTGGTGATTCGTAGTATGTAAGAATCGTAGCTAGCTGTAAGATTGATTCTCTTCTAGAATTTGGTAATTGAACTGAAGTAATCTTTGGATAGCTTGAAATAATTGGAATGAACAGTTTGGAATAATTAAGAGCCGTTTCATAAGCCTTGATGTGAATAAAATAGTCAATAACAATCCTATTACCAATGATAGACTTAGAGGCAGTATCCAGACCCTTTGTCATCAATTCCAATATCTCTGCAGGAGACAAGTCCTCTTGTGCTTCATCTGGTTGCTGTTGCAGCTCTTTTTCGGGTTCCGTTTTAGTAGAATCTGATGCTTTATCAGTTGGGTCTTCAATGTCTTCCTGTTCCTCTCCCTTTTTCAAGATCTTTAACTTCTTCTTTGGTTTTCTCTTGTTTTTCTTGACCGCTGCCTTGGTATCTTCAACCTTTAGATATTCTTGAACTTTCGCTTTTTCAAAAGGCGAAACCTCGGATAAGATCCATCCATAGAAGATCGCACCGAGTCCAACATTACCAAACATCTTTATGAAATCTGTGATCTGTGACAAGTCTAATTCAGAATAGGAAACTGGGTCAATCCAGTCAAAGTATAACTCCCATGCCAACTGTGACGGACTCTTCACAACAACCATACCTGAAACCATGTTGCTTACCTCTTCATAAAGTTGGCTTTTAATATCCGCTGGAGCGACTTTCAACTTATCGTAGCAATACAACAAATATTTTTCTTCGAATTTCCTTCTATATTTGTCGCTTTGGCAGATATTCAAGTACGAGGTGTAGAGTTGATCCAATTCAGAGTTTTCATAATACTTCCACAGAATTGAATGAAGAGTTGCAATTTGCTTGTCATTCATGTTGGAAGGCACTTTCATCTTGTATAATCTGCTTGCGGAGTTTATTTCTAGGTTTTGTTTGTTTTGTACAATGGTGATGAGCTTACTCACCAAGACCTCAGGTTTATCGAACCTTGCTCCTATCAATTCACCCAACACGGTACCGGGTAAAATTTGTCTTAAGTGGAATTCTTTCAAACCGGGAAGGTCTTGATGTCTTCTCATGTACATTTCAATGTCTCTATAAACATCATTTAGATCACCGTTTTTGTTGTCCAACGCTTGTGCCAATCCAGTTGCACATTTAAAAAAGAGTTCATAGTTGTTCATCTTGGAGCAGACTTGGATTAACCCTTTCCAGGCAGCCAACTCGTCGGCATCAATTTTGGTTGCATTAAAATAGGACTCAATTGCCTTTTCTTCATTGTTTGCTTCGAAACTGTAAGCTTTCCCTTTAAACACATAGGCAAAATAGTTCTTAGGGTCAAAATCTTCGATGATCTTCTCACATAGGTAGATGGTATGAGAGTAATCGGAGTCTTGTAGAGCCTTCTTGGCCTGTTTCAAAAGCGCTTTCGCAGATGCCATTTTCTGATCGTTATCAATTTCAGAATTATAATTGGCTGATGCTGAATATAGGCGTTCCAAGTTGGTAATCACTGGATAAAGAACAATTAAAACTGACAAGACTCGAAGCAGGGACTCCAATTGGAGAAAGTTGTTCTTGTCAAATAAAAGGTCGTGTGCGAGTATCAGATTCCTTGGGGTGTCTTTATTTACCTTTCTTTAAAATCACACTCGATTACTCTTTGTGTTGATAGCCTGAAGATGCTGCCTGGTTGCTCTCATTCAAATACCTAGACTGCATAATTGAACATCATGTCACAGATAGATAACACTAGCAAACTCTCCAAAGAACAGATACAGCAGTTCAAGTCTGTCTTCAACCTGATAGATCAAGATCATGACGACAAGATCTCCATAAAGGATCTCAAAACAACGATGTGCAATGTTGGTGTGGATGACATCGACGACGACGCAATTGCCGAGATGCTTCCTCAAGACAGAAAAGATGAGGGCATTAATTTCAGTATGTTTTTAGAGATTGTTGGTTCAAAGTTTGGTGGTTTTACAGAGAAGTCGCATCTCACGCAGGCATTTACAGCATTCAAATCGGGTGAAGAAGGGTTGAAATGCAATTCTAGCGAACTCGAGGCAGCTTTGACTGAGGTTAATAATCGCAATGAATCCAAAATGAGTAGTCAATCCATTAAACAGGTGGTTGGTGGGTTTACCAAAACCAACGATCTAACTGGTGAATCTATGTTCGATGCTGAGACTTTTATTGATACTGTGAAGAATTGAATCACCCGGAACTTTTTTATTTTATATGTAATGATCTATCTGCTTTTATCTAATGGAGGAAAATATTAATAATTTTTTATTATTTGGTATTGTACAGAAACATGTAGAACAAAAAAAAGACTTTTGTAAAGTAAAAGAGAGAGAAAAAAAACGATGGAAACGAAACAATTAAAAAGATCTTGAAATAAAGTAGAAAAAAAAAACTTGTGATAAGTTGAAATAGAAACGAGACGAAAACAAAACAATGGAAATCAATTGAATAATCTAAAGTCCCTCTCATTCCTTTACCTTCTATGAATAAATACAATCAAAATGTACAATACGTCTTTTCATCGTTGAAAATATGTATAGGTGCGTGTGTGTGGAAAGCCATTCGCTTTTCTTATTTTTATTTTATCTGATTTGGCTTATCACTTTCCTTTCAGTGATAATCTTGTAATGCTAACAGGAGACGATGATCACGAAAAATTCATTACTGATCAATGATCAATTCATCCACACTCCAATCTTCGTAAGATGAGTCAGGTAGGTATCTTCTAATGATCAATGGAATCTTCTTCTGTGACAATTCTTTTAATGCAATTTGTAGAGGATCGGTTTCACCTTCAATATCCACCAAAACTGGAGCATTCATGGAAATTTGTAAAGCTCTGGTACCCAAGATTCTTGCTCTCTCGTATTTGGTCATGTATGGAGTTGTAGTTCTTTGATCCTTTGGTATAGCCAAGCTTCTCACCTTCTTGGAAGAACCGTTAGTGTTCATGTCATGGTCGCTCGGTCCAAAACCACCGTTTATGACTTGTTTTCCATCAACGGTTTCTGGTTCTTCGTCACTGAACTTCTCCTCCTCTGAGAATTCTGGTTGATCATCAAAGTCATCGTATTGTTCTCTGGTTGGTTCTTCGTCACCGTAATCAGCCATTGTTGATGTATTTAGATATTTATGAGATGTGACAATGAGGTAATCTTGAGGACCACGGTAGGTAAGACAACAAACAGTGAAATCAACTAGCCTGTCTACTACAAGAAAAAAAACACCACAGAGTCGATTTCAGAATAACCATGGAAAATTTTCTGTGTTTTTTTTTTTGCTGGTGATGAAGGCCGGGTAACAGTTTCTGATGTCACCGCTGATGTCATGCGATAAGGGAATATTTTTCAAAAATCAAAATTTTTTTTTCTTTTGTGCACAGCCTTCAATTCGGCATCTATCTTCCTGCCTATATATATGCCATTGTTTCTTTCCTTTTTCTCCTATCTCTATATATTTTGCGTGTACCTCACCTTTTGTTTGCTCTCTATCTATTACTGCTGTTCTAATGTCTACCAAGCGACGCCACTCCGATGTGGGAACAGATACTCGGGTTACTTTTAAACTAACTAAGACGGCAACCTCTGCCACAACAACAACAACAACATGCACTACAGCAACACCAGTGTCAATGGCAACTACCCCATCTTCCAGCAGGCGATCTTCGATCTGTTCAACTACTTCCACGACATCATCACGTTCAAGTTCCCCATCACGTGCCAAAACTTATCGCTGCAACTTTCCAGATTGTGGAAAAGTTTACTCAAGACCATCGTTGTTGGAGCAACATGAAAGATCGCATACTAGTTACCGTCCATACAAATGCACAATACAAAATTGTAATGAGACTTTCATGAGGAAGGATCATTTAGAAAGGCATTTATTAAAGCATTTGTCCGATGAATCGAAGCCGTTTCATTGTTCCATTTGTGGTAAAGGTGTCAATTCCACACAACACTTGAGAAGACATGAAAAGACCCATTTCAAATCCTTTGTCTGCCATTACGAGTCCTGTGGCGAGTCATTTTACAAGCATCAGTCGTTGAAAGCGCATATTAACAACGTGCACGATAGCGAAAGATTGAAATGCAATGAATGTGGGAAATCTTTCTCCAGACCAGGTAGGTTGGCAGAACATTGCCAAAAGAACCATTTGAACAACTCTAGTAGTCAAGACAGTGCCAAATTGATGTGTGAGTTTCCTGGATGTTTCAAAGCTTTTAAAATATGGTCCGCTTTACAGTTGCATATTAAGACGGACCACCCAAAGATTTCATGTGAGATATGTGGGAAGAAATGTGTGGGTCCTTCTGGTTTGTCCAACCATATGAAGATCCACAACGAAAAGACTGCTATTAAACTTTGGAAATGTACGAGTTGTGACGTTAAGTTCTTGAAAAAGGATGACTTGATCAAGCATTATCAAGATTTGCATCCTTCTGAAGAGCTTCCAGATGAGTTAAAGAAACCTGTGAAAGTTGACGACCTCAAAGTCAATGACCTCGAAAGTGAAACAGAAATTTTCGATGATGAGGAGGATGAAGACGATGCATTAAGCGAAATCTCATCGTCTCCAGTAACAAAGAGATCCAGAAATATGTTCCGGAAAGTGACCTCAGATACGGTATTGAGTTTGATCACTTCCAACGTTGACGAACGAACGATAGAATGTCCAAACGCTAACTGCGATAGAAAGTTCAAGAAAGAATACGATTTAAGACGACATCTAATTTGGCATGAAAAGCGAAAATTAGAGATTGATGCTACTTTGCAACGGATATACGATGAGAGAGGCATAGTGCATCCTGATGATGTTCCGGATGAGAATGAGGATGTTGTGGAAGTTCGGGAAGTTGAAATTTTAGACTGAGATCCGAGGCTTCTTTTTTATTTAATTTATTTATGTATGACGAATATGATACAAATGACCGCTTTAAGATTATGAGTTAGATCGTAGGACGATACAAAAGTGCAATTTTTTGTTTGGATTTGTTCTCTCTAATTGGTTGTAGATTGAGATAATCCTGGAAAATGGAGAAGACTAAGATAAATTTTGAAAAAGTTAGGAATATGTCAGCAAAGGAATGTATACTACAGTTATAAACTAAATACAGTAAAACTACCACTGATATGCACACTTTCAAGAACAACAAGATCAGGGAAAAAAAAAATGGGGTAGAACTACTGCAAGGAGACAAATTCGGAAAAATGAAAAATGGAAAAAAAGAAACAGCAAAATATACGTGCGCCAACCATAACCACCACTGACTCATTCCATTTTTCACTCTCTCTGGCTAACAATTTCGTCACTTCTCGAGTCCGACAGAGTTAATCTCTCCAGGTGCCTGTGTGTGAATCGATCTTCGATCAGCAATCTTTCCAACCCATTGGAATCTCACTTTAGATAAGATTTGTTAAAGTTTTGTTTTTTGTTTTCTTTCTATTTGCTACTTCTGCTTTTTCAAACAGATATACAAAATAATACAGATACATATAGCTACGTCTCTTATATGCTAGATTGTGTCATATAGACGAAATAGACGCTTTAGATTATCTTACACATTATACCCCCAATACATACTTTTGTTTTTTTTTTAAAAAAATGTCCAGTTTGGCAGCCTCTACATCATCTTTGAATTCCCTATACCCTGTGCCATCGAATGGTGGTTGGATAGTGCAAAAATTCGGTGGTACCAGTGTCGGTAAATTCAGTGAAAAGATTTCCGACGACATCGTCAAAGTTTACTCCGAAACCAACAAAGTGGTAATTGTGTGCAGTGCCAGATCTACAAACACGAAATCCGAAGGTACCACCACAAGATTACTCAAGGCATCCGAACTAGCGGCCGATTACAAAAGGGACGAATTCGAACAGGTATTAAAATTGATCGAAGAAGATCACGTCCACAATGCAGAGACTAGAATCCAAAACCAAGAACTACGAGAAATCTTGGTTGAAGAAACGTTGGAAGAAGTTAACGAGGTGAGAAAGTTGTTGAATGCATGTTGTGTCATTGGTGAAGTGTCTGCACGTACGAACGACATCATCATGGCCTGCGGTGAAAAATTGAGTTGTAGATTTATGGCTACTTTGTTACAGGACCGTGGTCTGCCAGCTCAGTACATCGATCTGTCGAGCATCATCCCTAACACCTACGACCTGTCGACTGGATTGGATGCAAGTTTTTACAAATACTTGTCGACTCAGTTTGCAGCTGAGGTGGAAAAAGTGCCTAAAGGTGTGGTTCCTGTGTTGACTGGATTTTTCGGTATCATTCCTGGTGGACTGCTCAGTTCTGTTGGTAGAGGTTACACCGATCTATGTGCTGCGCTGGTGGCTGTTGGATTGAACGCCGAAGAATTGCAAATTTGGAAAGAGGTGGACGGTATCTTCACCGCTGATCCTAGAAAAGTTAAGAACGCCAAGTTGTTGAAGTCTGTTACTCCTGACGAAGCTGCTGAATTGACCTACTACGGTTCCGAAGTCATCCACCCATTCACCATGGAGCAAGTCATCAAAGCCAAAATCCCAATCAGAATTAAGAATGTTGAAAATTCGACCGGTGAAGGTACCATTATCTACCCTGACAACATCGGTAAGCGTGGTGAACAAACGCCACCACATCCTCCAATATCAATGGAAAAAATCCCATCCACCATCTTCACTTCTCCAAAGACCGCTACTGCAGTCACTGCAAAATCCGACATTGCCGTTTTAAACATCCACTCGAACAGAAAGACACTATCTCATGGTTTCTTAGCTAACGTGTTCACCATCTTGGATAAGCACAAATTGGTGGTGGATTTAATCTCCACCTCTGAAGTTCACGTTTCCATGGCGTTGCTATATACCACTGATTCCAGAAAGGATTTCGATAAAGCTTTAGAAGAACTGAAGAAGTACGGTGAATGTGACGTCACCAAAGATCTTTGTATTGTCTCCCTGGTTGGTATACATATGAAGCAATTGATTGGCATCGCTGGTGCCATGTTCAAGACGTTGGCAGATGAGAAAATTAACATTGAGATGATCAGTCAAGGTTCGAACGAGATCAACATCTCCTGTGTCATTGACAAGAAGGACGTCATCAAAGCCTTGAATGCGTTGCACGACAAGTTACTACTAAAACCTTTCACTGACGTTGGATCTGCCATCGATCAAAGAATTGCTGGTTTGAGAATGGATGACTTTTAGATGAAGATATGTACCTTGTTTTTTATTTCCTACAATTATACTGTTAATTTGAAATTTTGTGTTTATATTATACGAAAAATAGATTCTTAAGTAGGTGTTTAATGCAGATGACGAACACAAAGAAACTATTGTTATGATTATTTACATTTAATATAGTGAGCATTAGGAGATTATTGAGTATAAAAGAGGAAGAAAGAAAACATCGAAAAAAAAGGATAAAAGCTTTCAAAAAAAAAAAAAAAAATGAATGAATTTGAAAAAAAATAAGAGATTGAGTTTTTAAGTTTAGAAGACAAAGATTTGGTCACCCAACTTGGAGACTGGCTTGGCCTTTTCGTAACCTAACTCGTGAGCAGCCTTCTTGATAGCAGAAGTCATTGGAGGAGGACCACATAACAACAATTGAACGTCTGGAGCAGCAGCAGGTAACTTTTCAGCAACCATTTCTTTAGTAATGTAACCAACACCACCGGTCCAGCCTTCAGGAGGGTTATTCAAAACGTGGTGCACCTTGATGTTTGGGTTTTCTTCAGAAATTGCCTTCAATTCTGGTAACAACAGGATATCCTCTTCAGTGACGTTACCGTACAACAGGGTAACTTTAGTGTGATCGTTAGGGTTTCTGGCGATGGATTTGATGATTTGGTACATTGGGGTGATACCGGTACCACCTGCAACCATACCAAAGTGGCTCACCATATTTGGAGTGTAAGTGAAGAAACCTTTTGGACCTCTAACTCTAATGGTCTCGCCTAGTTTCAAGTTGTCAACATGCTTGGAGATGTTACCTTGTTCGTAAACTTTGATGAGCAGATCAAAGTAACCTTTAGAATCTTCGTCCAAGGACATTGGGGTGTAAGATCTGACGATCTCTTTGCCGTTGATTTCGGCACCAATTGAGATGTGTTGACCGGTTGGTAGACCTAGCACGTCGGTTGGTCTTGGTAGACCGAATCTGAAGATAGCGGAATTACGGGTTAGAACTGTCTTTTGGATCAATGGGAATTCTTGGAATTCATCAGCCTTCAACACTTTTCTCTCTTTAGGAGCCAAGTAGAAGTAGGAGATGAGAGCAGCTGCAGCTGCAGTTAAAGCGGCAAAGACTAAAGTGTTGGTAGAGGCGGCCATCGTAGATGAAGTAATTGATATACTGTTTGATAGAAAAGATATCTGTATGTGTCTATACAAAATAGTGGAATCAAGGGAGGAAAAGAGAAAAGAAATGTGGAATCACCGGTGAATATATATATATATGATGTATACAAATAACTATAGGGTATAGGGAAAACGCATACAAGCGAAAGTTGTATCGGAAATTGGGTGAAAAGTTGGGAGAGTGCGGATTCCAACGTTGAAAAAACTTCCCTTTTGGGCGAAAGAACACGAGCGTTACCAGCACCTCCACTGGAGGATCTGAGACCGCTTTCTGTCCTGTTGATTTGTGTGGGGTTTATATATATATATATAATATATATATGTGTGTGTGTGTGCCTGTTTGTGGCTGCAGTTATTCCGGTGGGATTGCAAATATATAATATATATATATATATATATATATATATGGGATAATGAGAGTTGTAGTGGTGCTTACTGGTTTGAGGACCGGAATTTCCATTCACTGGAATCATTTTAGGGTATGAAAATATATATGTAAAGGTTATATCTCAAGGCTGTATCTACAATAACGTATATAATTCGTCGTCAAATCTATTTGCTAAATCAGTAGATCGGGATCTCCAATCCACGTGTCTATCATAGTTAGAGAAGTATTGATCCAGTTGTCTAATACTTCCAATTGGTGCATATATACATAGAGCAGGGTTTTTAGACTAGATTCAGTGGTCAGCATACTGTTTGAAGGACCAGCATGTTATGCTTGTAAGATTAAAAATCGATGTCACCCTAAATGTTCTAGTTCGAAGAAGTCAGACAAAAATTGAGTATCAAGACTGTGCCTGCACTGGTTTCAATAATAACTGCAGACAAATGGGGCGGACGTAAAGGCCCTATAGTGTCTTCTCAAGCCAATTAGTTGGAAGAGTGTGTTACCTCGTCGGTATCGGTCTTGCCTACATATGGTTGTTACGATCACCCATGGAATGGGTATCATTGACTCTTAGATGCGTCTCCAACAACAAACGATGCCAATTCTGTTATATGGTCTCGATTTATCGTTCGGCATGAAGATGACCTGGATGCTAAGGCCGCAATGTGATGATGAAGCTTGACATACGAAGTCTTGCTGACGGTCTTTCTTCCTTAAAAGATCATTTTGTATATATATATTATATATATATTATTATACCATTATTGTTGATTGTCATCAGGCGTGAGAGTCTATCTTGAGTAGTGTAACATGTCAAAGTGCTGTCTTATCTGTAAGTGAAAGAAATCAAGAGATGTCAGGTATACATAATCAGCTACATAATCACAATAGAAGATTGAAATTTGAAGGCATCAATGATGACCAACAACATTGAGTAAGCAAACGGCATCGGAAGGAGAAAAGCCACCGTTGCACAGCCACTCACCTCGTGTGTGGGAAAGGTAAAATCGTGGCTGGTGTAATAGTATGTGTAGTACGTTGCAGCCGGACTCATCGCCGGCACCCGGCTGGGAATGTTAGGCACCTCGAGTTCAAAAGGCGGCACTACTAGCTAGTACGAATTTTAACTGCCTGCGCCGCACCTGCCGCGGGCAGTCCGCCCGCAACAACGGTGGAAATGAATGTCGATGGATCGCAGGCTCGCAGGCTCGCAGTCGCAACCCGACCAACGGGCAACGGCCAGCAGCAGCGGCTCTCACTCTCACTGGGTGCATGCATTGGTAGAAGAAGAAAAGACGCTGTGGATAGGCAGACAGGGGAAGTGTGGCTGGTGCCCGCAAAGCGAATCGAAGAGAGGAAAAAAAAAAAGAACGGCGAGGCCCCCCGCTGGCATCACCGAATCTGATTGGTGTTGCAACCGGCTTTTACTGGCATATCCCCCTTCATCCACCGTTTGTATCGCCATCCACAATCACTTAAATCATCCAGTTATCTCCTTTATACTACAACTCCAGCAGTCATCAGTCATCAGTGGCCACAAACAGAACAGAAACAAGAAAAACTGCAGCAGGCGAGTGTGTGAGAGAGACACGCTTCCTTAAACAGAACAGCCAGCCAAATTACGGTCACCGTGACATCATATATCCATTGTACCACTTTTACACCTTCTAAGTTATAGAAGGATACATCAACGTCTCAGATTCACACCTACATCGATATCTGCTAGATATATATATATATATACATATAGATACTGTATCCAGGCTCTTGAACTGTTTGATACCAAAGTCGACACAAAATATTCAAACTGATACCGGGAATACCACACACGGATTATTAATTGACCCTGTTTGTACCGATCAGTCGATTCGTAGGCAGCTCTGTTTTTTTTCCCCCTGTTTTACATCGATTTGGCTTCTTGGTGTTTGTTCTCGTATCATACATATTGGCCCATCATTGCAATTCATATCTCTGATTCTTCCATTTCCAATATTGGTTTCTTAAATTCATTCTCGGCGACTCGGATCTCCATCAACTCCCCATCTCCTCATATCATTTTTTTGCATACATCTACACCGTCTCGTGTCTTTTTCTTCGTTATTTTTGTTTGTTTGTTTGTTTGTTTGATTCTTTTTTTTGTTCACATCATTGTCACATAATGGAACAGCCTAGTTCTAATCCCTCGACTCCAAAGACATCCTTGGACGGGCTCTCTCCCACGGTCTCGCTGAATTCGGAAAAGAACCACCCTTTGTTGGCCAGGGTAAATTCCAACAAGTCTCACAAAAATACTTCATCATCTTCATCATCCAACTCCACTCCCAATAGCAACCACCATCACCTTCCCCATCATCATTCACATTCACAGAGCCGGTCCAATGCAAGTAACCAGAACTCGAATGGCAACGGTTATCACAGAATGCCAAGCTTGAGATCTCTCACCCACCGATTATCATTCTCGAAGCATTCTCCACAGACTCCTAATCGTTCTCAGAGTAGTAATTTATCTTCTTCTTTGAAGAAACAACAGGAACAACAACAACAACAACAACAACAACACCAACAACAGCAACAGCAACAACAACAACACAGACAACTACCACATCAGCATAGCAAAGGAATCTCGCCGTCTAGAGATTTGCAAAAGAAACTACTGAGTCCTTCCCATAACAACAGCAACCACCAACATCTGTATCATAAACACCAACTTTCAAAAGAACTGCATAAGGAAATATCAGATTCATCATCGTCTTCCAGTTCACCTTCCCTCTCCCCTTCGATTGATGTAACAACAGCTAAAGATGCGTCACTTACACCTGATGCTTCGACGAAAACGATCCATTCTTCGTCAAATATACAGCCTTCTCCAATGTTGGCTGAAGTAACCATTAATATCGATAGCAGTCCTCCTGTGCTATCATCTTCGACAACGATACAGGATACCAAAATGACGGATCCTAATGATGACGATAATATTAACAACAGCAATAACAATAATGTTGACATTACTGATGACGGCATGAGTAATGACGATGAAGATAGCTCCTACGATCCAGAAGACGTTAGGTCCACGGATTCAGACTATGAACCAGAGACTCTGAAAAGAGAGGAGGATGCAAAGGATTACTGTGAAGGTGGTTACCATCCAACATACGTCGGTGAGAGGTACGGTAGTTCTAAACAGTACCTAATTGCAAGAAAGTTAGGGTGGGGACACTTCTCCACAGTTTGGCTTGCGTACGATACGATCCACCAACGGCACGTTGCAATCAAGATTGTCAGATCAAGTAAGAATTACAAAGAAGCTGCCATTGACGAGATTCAAATCTTGGAGAAAGTGAAAGGAGGTCCCGACTCCCATCCTGGGAAAAAACACATTGTTCAACTGTTGGATCATTTTGTGCACCATGGACCGAACGGAGAGCATATATGCATGGTGTTTGAAGTGCTAGGTGAGAACATGTTGAGTCTACTGATGAGATACAAGCAATTCCAAAAGAAGAAGACTAGCGAGATCAAGGAAAGGTCGAATAGCGACGAGGCTCAAAATTCGTCGTCTTCTCCTTCTGCTGACGGTGGTAACAGCAACAGCAACAGCACCCGTACTGCCTCGTCCTGCAACGTGGTTACTTATTCGCCAACAGTAACGGGTAACGATGCGATGTCTGCTATGGATCACATTTCGACGTTGACGGATTTATCCATATTGAACGAAAGTTATGGTGGGTTACCGTTAACTTTGGTGAAGCAGATTGCGAAGCAGTTGTTATTAGCGTTGGATTATATGCACAGGGAATGTGGGCTCATCCATACCGATTTGAAACCTGAGAACGTTCTGGTGGAGATCAACGACGTTGAGAAGTTGGTTCACGTGTTGGAAAAGGAAAGAAAGAATAAGAGGCTAGCTAAGTTGATGGAAGGCCGTGCCGAAGGAATTTCAGGGTGTACGGCAAGTGCGGCATCAGAATTTACCAAGACGAATCCTTTCAAGCCAAGCACGGCTCCTTCGAGATCAACAACTTTGGACGACCAGGGGGCACCACACGTTCTGCATTCGAAACTGGAAAGATCCAGATCTGTTACACACAAGCATTCTACACCGATCAGGGTGTCAAAACCTCTAACGTCCCCTGTGGAAACGTCAGGTTCAGTGGATAACTTCTTCCGTTCTTTTTCGTTCTCTCAAAGAAGAACCAGCTCGATAGGATCATGGCACAACAACGGTGGTGGTGGTGGTAATGTAAGTGCAGCCACTTCAACAGTCAGAAACAGTCATGTTCCTGGACACGGCGCAAGCACCGTTTTTGAAGCTACAACGTCTCCAGTGATCCCACGTGTACAATCGAATTACTCTTTGAACTCACAAGGTCCACCGATAAAGAACAGCAGCAACGGTGCTGTACCAACCCCACTGGCGTTGCCATCACCGTCACTAGCACCGACATCGTTTGGGCCTCCAGTTGCCAGTTCCACTACAACATCGTCAGGCCGTTCGTCTTCAATTGGAGGAGTGATGACACCAGTTTTAACGGCTACAACTGGGGCTACGACGACGACATCACCTAACAGTAGACTCAACGTTTTGATCAATTCTCCATTGGTTTCGCACAAGGATGCTCCTCCTGCAGGTGACACGATTCTGGAAGAGGAATGCGAAAAATCCGATGACGAAGAAGAAGGCGATGAGCATTTTGTGGATGCTAAGGAGCACATCCCAGTGGCTGACAACAACAACAACAACAACAACAACAACAACAACAACGGATCCCACCTGGTTCCGTTCCCTGAACCTATGTTCAGCGCAGATGAACCATCGGAGAAACATGATACATTGTCGCACAAGTTCACTGATGTGGTTCCTCTATCGATATCAACTGCAAGACGTATCTCATCGTTGAATCTCAACTCACACCAGCAGCAATTACCAACGATACTGACCACGTCGAACAGCACGGGCAGTACTGGTGTTGCTACCGGTTCTTCAGATTATGCTACACTGCAAGCACAACGCCGTGGCTCTACGCTGTCCACGTCATCAGCTCTGGACCCAACTACCACCATCACCCCTATGAACACCCTCAATGTGACAACACCAACAGCAACAACAACAGCAACAGCAACGACGACGATGCAGCATCTATACCCTAGGGGAGCACACAACCCATCGACCATCTCCTCTTCAAGCACGAGTACAGCAAGGGATCCGATGTCGGGTAGCATCACGTCTTCCACTACAGCGTACGACTTTGACTCGATCATCTCCGTGAAGATAGCCGACCTTGGTAATGCATGCTGGTATAACAACCACTATACAAACGACATTCAGACGCGGCAATACCGATCCCCCGAAGTGATACTCGGTGGTAAGTGGGGTTGTTCGACGGACATGTGGTCTTTGGCATGCTTGCTGTTTGAGTTGCTCACCGGTGACTACTTGTTCGATCCGAAGAATGGGTCCAGTTACTCCAAGAACGACGACCATTTGGCTCAAATTGTCGAGTTGTTGCAAGTTTGGCCTGCTAGGGAGTACTTGAAGAAATGTAAGTATTCTAGAGAATTCTTTGACAAGTCGTTCCAAAGTTTCAGGAACATTAGCAAGTTAAAGATATGGACTTTGAAAGAGGTTTTGGTGGAGAAGTACCACATCGAAGATTCTGGAGATGGTGGTGCTGACGATGATGATGATAACGGTGAGGGTTCCGGGCTGGCTACTGAGATTTCGAAATTTTTGTTGTCCATGTTGGAATTCGATCCAAAGAGAAGAATTGACGCTGGATCTTTGAGCAACAGTGACTTTTTGAAAGGTGTACTTGACGAAGAGAGCATCGATAGGGAGTATGGTATGAGGGGTCAGGATATTCCTGGTTACTCAAGTGAGTACAAGGATTAAAGTTTTTTTGTTTTTTTTCTTTTGTGTTTTTTTTTTTTTCTTCTTCTTTTGCTTGTTACTTTTATTTAATTCTTTTAAATCTTGGTTAAAATTATATTTCACCATATATTTCCACTTTTACTATGTTATTATTTTTTATTAAATCGTCTGTTTTTTTTTCTGTTTTGTTCTGTTCTCTTTTAAACTTCCTCTTTTCTCCCGTCCTTACTATTTATTCCCTATTTTCATAATGTTTTTTTTTCCTTTCTTTTAGTTTGTCTTATATTTGTTACTTGAGAATTTTTTGCTATCTTTTTTTTTTTTGGTCATACATTAAATACCTAACATAAATGTTTATATATACATAATCCCAATTCTTTATTCTAACATATCTAAAAAAAGAGGGTTACTGATATAAAATGAATAACTAATAAATAAATAAATAATAAATAAATAAATATATTGAAGAGTAAGGAACTAAACTAACCTTTAATGCTCAACAAATCGAAACTGTTTCTAGGAGTGTTAACGTAATCTCTCAACTTCTCAATCTCCTCCTTATCGTAAACCGTTCTATTCTTAATTTGAGAACTTGCAATGATTCTAGTCTTGACGTAGTTGTACAACAAGTCGGCCAATTCGTCAGGCACGATATCCAAGTCCTTAAAACCTAGTGCTTTCTCATCGACCACTTGGTCCAATTTGGCACGCACATAAGAGTCATAGTTTAAACCGTTCAAATCAGGGTTCAACAATCCGTTCAACTGACACCATAGTTTCACCATTCTTTCAGTTCCTGGCAAGTACCAACCAACGGCAGCTTCGAAGTAACCGGTCATACCAACGTGGGTAATGTACTTGATCATTTCACGTAATTCTTTCTTGGAGTAACGTTCAGTGCCGATCAATTCGTAAGTTTTACCGCTGGTAGAATCGTCATAACCGATTTTTTCTAATGCTTCGGCAACTTGGATGGCGTGGGTTGGATAGATCTGTTTTTGGAATAGAACGTTACCACCAAAGACTCTCAAAGCAGATAATTCTCCTATAAACTCTGAATTTCTTCCGTACATTGGACCTGGTCTCACTATTGTGGAATCAGGGATAATCTCACGAACCACCTGTTCTCCAATACCTTTTGTAGCATAGAAAGCAGAAGGAGAGTTGGGATTGGCGTTGTAAGAGGAGACCTGGATGAATCTAGGCACTTCAAACTCTTTAGCTAAAGTTGCGATTCTCTTGGTAGCTTCGACGTTTGCGTCAGCCATTGTGAAATTCTTGGTGTCTTGAGCAGAACCGATCAAATTGAACACGATATCCGATTTGCAAAGGGAATCTTCGATAGATTGCAAGTTACGGATATCGAATTCGATGAAGTTGACAACCCCTAAATCCCCATTAACTTTCAACTGTCTCATTGAGGTTTCGTTTCTGAAGGGACACACGGTGATGGTGCCATGTTTGGCCAATTTGGCCACCAACAACTTGCCTAAGAACCCAGTACAACCGAAAACGGTGGCTGTGTAACCTGTTCTTGAAGAACGGCCACCAGAGCCAGTGACAATCTTTGTATCCCCTCTCTTTGTAATGTTAATATCCGAATTGAGAGGGAACCGGTAGAGAGAACGGTACAAAGAAGGCAAATTTTTTTTGAAGACGGGTCTTGCTGCAGAGATCATCCTTTGTGTGTTTGCTGATGGAGATACTGGACTGTTGGTTGTAGCAGTGTGGATGGCAAGTTGATCAGTGTAGATAAACATGGTAATCCATGTTGAGGTTGGAGTCCCAAAGAGGAAAAGAGGGGAAACCGCTGCGGGCGCCGTCTATTTCGAGGCGGTGCTCCTTGGTTAGCAACTCCATTACATAATGAAGACTGGGCAGGTTGCAACTTGCGTAGAATTGGAGAACGTCAATCCTACGGTTTCTACTAACTGGATTTGTATCATATTTATCTATGTGATCGGTCGGATCGATCGATCGATCTCGTAACTGGTGCAAACTGGAGATTGTTTGAGTTGTGTTTGCCAGTCTAATTAACAAATTGATATTATGCTACTCGTTACGTAACAAATATAGGTTTGTTAGTTTTGTTTGTTTATACATATATATATATATTATACGTATATATATTAGCATTCACCCTATCATTAGAAGAAGATACGCAGCACTTCAAGGACACCACCACCGATCAACAGGAAGCAGAACAAAGCTGTTTAGAACACGTAAAGGTAGGGAAGATGTTAGTATATACTGGAAAGTCATTCTTGTGAAAAAGTCATAATAAACGGTTAGATATAAACTTACCGATCCAGGTCTTGGAGATTGGATATTCTTTTTGCAATTCATCGTTGTTTCTTGGCTTGCCCTGTTTCTTTTCGTTCTTTTTGGCGAATTTTTCGTTGGCCTTTCTTTGGGTTGGAGTTTGTAAAGCCTGAGATATCGGATCAAATCGTGTGTTAGTAAGTAGGAGTCAAAACAAAAGGGATTGTAAGGTGTATAGAGGGAAATAGCACGTACCATTGCGAAGATGAGGAGCTATATATGGGGGGTTGGAGTTGTGGGAAAGGTGGCTGTCAGGGAAACTGGACCAGAAGACGTTCAAGAGCAGAGACACCAAAAGCCAGATGAGGGCAGGCAGATCTGAAAGATCAAAAAGATCGCCAGAAACGTCGGGGGTTCTTAGTGGCACGCGCGTGACAATTGGCAGCCTTTCATGCATGGATATCCTATCTGCAAGTGTTTTGTTAGGCAGTTTAATACTGATGGTAATCATGCCAAACCCCATGCATATATATTAGATGGTTTTTTTTCACAGTTTCTCGTAAACAATGAGTTTTCCAACACATTTCCATACTGTGTCTTTGGACAGCCACGATTCTCCGAGCACAATCTGTCTCGAATGGAACAGGAACGGTACCCGTCTAGCGTACTCACGCACTGACTCATCACTCAAACTAGTCAGATTCAACACCGATTCTTTGCAACTACAAGACGTCACAACATCGAACGCACCTTCCAACTCGCCAACCCACACTAGACCGATATCTTCCATTGCATGGCATCCGAAAGACGACTCATGCTTTGTATCTGTGGCAAGAGACAACTCTTTGAACGTTTGGGAAGTCAAATCCAAATCTGCCAAAGTGGTCAAGTGGTACAAAGTTGACCAAGATAACGACGTTAACAATTGGGTTAAGTTTTCGCCTGATGGGAAATACCTTGCTGTACTCACTGTACACCAGAAGTTGTCAATCATATCCACTGAACAACCACATTTTAAAACGTTGGTGTCTTTGCAACTCCCTTGCACGGTGTACGATTTCGACTGGACCTCGGAATCGACTAACTACCTACTGTTGGCAACGGAAATTGGTGCGTTGCAGATATACAAGTTTGACGATTCAAAACAACAACAATCGTTGAGTCTTGTAAAGTCGTTGCAGTTGACTAGCTCGAAATTGACATCCCTGAAGTACCAGCCTAGTTGTAACTACATCATCATAGGCACCAACGATTCGCAGGTGTTGGTGATCGATCCTGTGACGTTAACTTGTATAAAATCGTTGTCTGACTTTATAGACGATCCAATTGGTGTTGTGGATATCACAGGTTACAACCCACACAGCAAATTCATCACACATACAGATGAATCGTTGGAAGTTGGTGATGGTGGTGGTGATCAAGACGTGGCTAAGGAGCCGGTCTTTGCTGCTGCAACTTACGAATACAGAACCCCAGCAGCGGTGTACAATGTCCATACAGGTGCCACGGTGACTACTATCAAGAACTGTATTGTGGACCAGTACGTACCCTTGATACGGTTCAACCCTGCAGTCAACGGTGTCATTGGATACACCGACGACTATGGGAAGTGCAGTTTGATGTATCCTGCAAAGAAGGAGACTCCAGTTGTAAAGGCAACAAAGCCGGCATCGTCTTTGGGCAACACAACCACAAAACCAGCAACGGCAACTATTACATCGGCTGCATCTGGTGGTGGGGATGTCACTAATAACGATGATAAAGGTGGAAGAAAGTCTAGGCCTGTTAGTTCAAGGTATTCAGATGGTTCTAGAAAGGACAGAAATCGTCGAGATGGAAGGGATAGAGATCCGAGAGATAGGGAGGCTGCTGATCCGAGAGATAAGAGAAGGTGAAGAGGCGGTGAAAACAAAACAAACACATAAATACACAAGCTATATCTAATATATCTTAATTCGGTACCAAAATTAAAAGATCAGTTTAATTGGAAATATTCGAAAGTTAATTAAAAGTGGCAAAAAAAAGAAAAGAAAAGAAAAGAAAAAACGTAAAATTTGACGGACGTAAAAGAAACATACAATCGTGCAAAAATAAGATAAAGGGGGAAGGGAAATAAGCAAAACTCTCTGAAATGAAATTAAATAAATTAATAAATAAACTATGTACATTAGAGTGTGAACTCCGCCTTACCGGCATTCCGATCGTCGTGAACCCTGGCAGCAGTAGGGACCCTTGGTCCACCCAACACAACCTCATCCATCTCATCGCCAACTCCCGAACCGGCAGCAATCAAACCTGACCCATCAAGTGGAACAACCAGAGCAGATGACATTGGAGTCATGTTTCCGGTATTCATCTGAGGAGTCATGGCATCGATGTAGGTAGGCGGAGATAATGCACCCACCGAAGGGTAAGTCGGAGGCACCTCGTCATCCCAAGCGACACCCAATCCTGACCGTTCGGTAACGATGATCTTGAACTGCATACGGAGCACTCTTGCTACACCTGTAGGTATACCCGTCAGATGGTTGTTCGGGTCGCTCTTGTTACCTGAAACGTAGTCTGGCCCTGTGCCTCCGTCGTTGTGGCCTGTTGGTGATGGAGGAACTGTAGAATTCTCCGTTTCTTGGCTTGCGGTGTTGTTGTTGTGAGAGTGCGATGAAGACGAATGGTTTGCAGTAGCGTGTCTCGAAGTGTTGGATATCTGTGGCACCAAAGGATGCGAGATTGGCGTAGATGGTGCTTTTGTAGGTTGATTCATTGTCGAGTGCATCATCTCTTCAGCGACGATCACTTCGACAATCAAGTTGTGAGAAACAAAGACACCCAATTCGTGATCTTCAATATCGCAAGAGCAATTGGAGCCGTTTTGGAAGTAGTTCAGTTCGAAGATGGGGGAATCGCAGTTCTGCGAGTTGATAAGAGACAAATTGCTCATCGTTGCGTTCATCCCCATCGAGATCAAGTTCATGATATCAATCTCTGCAACGATCTCGATACGTCCTTTGCCAGAGAAATCAGACTTCCAACCGGATTTCAATTCACCTGAAGAGATGGTACGGATCTCTTCGATGTATAGCTGAGAATCTTTAGGCAGCGGAGTTTCGTTCAGGAGGTCCAACTGTTCTGTTCTTGTCAATAGATCGTTGGTCATCGTGGACATGATACCTGGTTGTTGTTGTTGTTGTTGGTTGTTCGAAGGTTGTGGGAGCATCGGTTCTCCGTTGGCACCGACCGACCAATTCGATGCAAATGGAGACAAATCTGGTGGTTGTTGTTGTGCATCAGGTGTTGGTGGTTGGTCTGCTGTGTGTGAAGCATTCTGGACAGCTTGCACTGCTGCGTTATGTCTTCTAGCTGGAGGTTCAAAGAAGTAGTTCAACATTGGAGAACCGACACCACCTGAATTTTTAAACTGTTTCTTGTTCTTGCTGATATTTTTCGTGTATTCAACGATGGCTCCGTATTTGGATTCGTGATGATCACAATAGTTGCTCTTAACACGCACGCTCTCTTCGAGTCTCCAATTCAACTTTCTCATTCTCCATCTTTTGCCCGAAGTGGAAACGTTATCCATTCTAATTTCAACAGGAAAACCGGACTTTGGATATGCCACGTTAGGGATCACTGCAGTGGCTGTTACATCGGTAGGAGGAAACACCCTCAAAGAGTTTCTATCCTGGCCTCTGAGTATAGAACGACGGATCATGATAGGTAAAGCCATGTTAATTGTCTCTTCTTTATCTTTGGTCGTTTTGCTGTTGGTAGAGTGGATGGACGGTGATATCACGTAGGTGGCATTGCAAATGAGTTCGTATTTGATGGAAGTGGTGGAATTGGATAGAATAGTTGTTGGGGGTATACTACCAGGGATCAAGTGGCTGAAGGGGAATCCGTGGGTGGAACCTTTGGCAAAGGCTGCAGGTTTAGTCAAGACATCCCAACGAGCCAATTCTGTAGTTTTCCTTCTACAATCAGGACACTGTTGTAAGGTGTTGCTGTTTGGTAAGAAAGGTTTACCGTAGTCGACGACTTGGATCAATGCAATGGTGACCTGTTTCATTTCTATATAGTCTGTCTTCAGTTGGTGAGCTGTTAGGGTGCTTAAGGAGACAGTTGGGTTTAACATTAGAGAAGAACTGCTTCTCAAAGGGGTCAAGTTTGGTGTGGCAGTGCCGGAGGACCCTGACGTTGGGGAGTTCACTATGGAGTTCGTTCCTTTAGGTAGGATATCGAGGACAAGTAAACCACTGAACAAAGCACCGGAAGATTCGTTTGGAGGTCCGTACATTAAAATAGGAGGAGATTCGATCTTTATTGATAAGCGGATTGGGGATTTCGGATTTGGTTTGTTGAGTTTTGAAGTGTGGTATTTGTCGATTGGGGAGTGGTGTTGGATGTGGTTGGTAGAATCTGATGAAGGTTCACCTTTCACCACGTTACTTAGTCCATTCAACAACTTTGTGAAGGAAGGAGCCATTGTTTGAGAATTTGGTGGTGTATATATGTATACCAGTAATTTTAACCAATTAAATTAATGCGTATCTTGCTGATGGTGGAAGGAAGGAAGGAAGGACAGAAGAAGAAAAGTGTGGGATATATATATATAGATATAGATATGGTTAACAAGGATGAACAATGGTGGAACAAAGCTTTGAGGTGAAGCAAAAACGAAAACGAATTTCAGCTATATATGTATAATATATATATATGATATATAATATAAATATGTGGGACAAGCAAGCCGAGATATGCGAGACGCAAAGTGAAATTATTTGTGTATATGTATAAGTTGTGGGGGTGGGTGACAGGTGTATAGTTGACAGAGTTGTAGATATATATATGTAGGGATATACACAGTATATATATATATGTGTGTATATGTATAGATAAACTATATATATATATATAAACAGACACAAATTGGATGAACATGAATCGATATTCCCAAACTTAAAAGATGAGTGTAGAGAGGCAATGCCAACTTCCCACGGCTTCCACACGTCGCCTTCTCCTGCCGCAAAAGAAAAAATTTTCTTCTCGGTGCGCCGGTTTTTGGAATTTGCATCTTCTCTGCGTCGATCGTCGTCTGTCTCTTCTGCTGATCTCACTGCTTACCTCAGGCACACGAAAGTGCTCACTGCACACTGCACGTCGCATATTACAATATATATATATATATATATATATATATATATATATAGCATGCCTTCCAGAGGGATCATTATCTGTCCTACTTTTTTTGCCCTCCTCCTCTGTTCCTTGAACTCCTCTTCTTACTCACTCCACCACCGCCATGGCCGTCTCTAAGGGGCTCCAGAAGCTCAAGATCCACTTCAAGGGCAACTTGATATCCACCATCCACAGACCCATCGACACCAAGGAACTCTTGGTCAGGTTGTCCGACCTCCACAACGAGTTGTCCTTCTTGGACCAGGACAAAGTCGACATCGCCTCCTCCCACTCTCAATTGGACCCTATCAAGGATGACCTTGCCAACAAAAAGTTGGTCAAACATTCAAATATAACCGTGCAAGCTTTCGTGGCCTGCTGTATCGTAGACATCCTACGGTTGTATGCTCCAGATGCTCCTTACGATGCCTCCCAACTTTCGGATATTTTCAAGTTGTTCTTCCACCAATTGAAACAATTACACAACCAGGATTCTCCTAACCATCATCAACAAGTTTATTTGTTAGACAGATTGGTTGAAACAAGATCTATTGTGTTGATCACAGACCTGCCGAATTCCCAACAGTTGGTGGAATTGCTCTTCGATACTGCATACCAGTTGAATTCCCATCCCGATTTGAACCCAAAATATGTCCCCTCACTTATAGATATCTTGAGTGAGGTCATCTCTGAATCCAACTCCATCCCATCCAAAAGTTTGAAATTGATCTTGAATAAGTTCTTGGCCAATTCGCACACTTCTCATTCCCAGGGCGCTTCAGTGCAAGGCTTCCAGTTCACCTTGGATCTATGTAACAACAACATCGATAGGTTGTCCAGATTGATCACCCAATTTTTCAGTGAAATCATCTATGAAGGCACCTCCAACACAAATGACGATGATTCTGAAGACGATGGCGACGATGACGATGACGATGATGATAACCATAATAAAGAAAATGCCCATTCAAAGACAAAAATTAGACCTTCGTCTTCCTCTGACGTGAGTACACATACCGTTGAACAATTGAAAAAACTTCATAGATTATCCATTGAAGTTTGGAAGTATGTTCCTGAACTGCTATCCTCAGTTATGGGACTCGTTGACAACGAATTGGAAGCCGCTGACGAAAGGATCAGAATTTCAGCCACTGAGACTATAGGTTCCATTCTTGCAGTTCATCCTTCAAGAGTCAACTTTGTCACTTCTCATAACGATACCTACCTGAATTGGATCAAGAAACCGTTGGATAGGTCTCCTCCAGTCAGATCTGCTTGGGTCAAATCCGCTGGACAGGTTCTCCTTTCCAGATTGGATATCGTTGCTGATCTCAATAAAGGGATCATGAAGACTTTAGTTGATAGTGATGAAAGGGTCAGATTGGTCACAGTGAAACAGATGGCTTCCATTCCTGCCAAATTTTTTGTTGAAAGAGTGGCAAACAAAGGCATAATGAGTACTTTGAGTCAATTGGTTAGAGAGAAGCATGCTGGTATACGTAGCTCTTCGTTGTCTTTATTAGGTTCCATTTATTCTTCGATGTTCGATTACCTTTACAAAGGTGACGACGATTTACAAAAACTGATATCCTGGATCCCCGATGATATCTTCAAATTGATTTACATCAACGATAGATCTATTAACGCGGAAGTTGATATCATTCTTTTTGAGAAAATATTCCCTGTGGAGCACGATAATGAAACGAGAACCAGAAGGTTGCTAACGGTCCTAGCCGATCTCTCGGATAAAGGTAAGAGTTCATTTTTTGCCATAGTCAAGAGACAACAGCAGTTGGCTGGAGCTGTGATGCAATTGATAAAATTTGCCGATCAATATAATGGTGGAGTGGCACCCGCCGTGGACCTTATGGCATCCAAAGACAAGGAAGACGATCCTACTGAAGAAAAAGTGGATCCACAAGCGATCTTGACTAAGATTGAGAAAGTGGTTAATTGGTTTGCTTCTTCTTTCCCCGTTGAATTCAACTCCAGAGACTCGTTGTTGCAATTTATCATTTTGAATAACAAGAGATTTTTCAGATTGATGAAGCTTTGCACTTCCGTTGAATCAGATTATGAGACGATAAACAGTTGCACTAAGGAGTTGTTTGGAAAATTGTCCGACTCCAAAAAATTTAAACCCACAGGTTCATCTAAGCCACAACTTAACGTGACCCAGTTTGAAATGCTGAGTACCATCAAGTTATTGACTTATAGGTCATCTATGATTTTGTACAACCAAAGCAATATCGCCGAGATTTTGAGGATTAGTAAGGATCAAACCGATAGATTGGCTCCTACAGCGTTGGAGGTGCTCGATAGTATATCTTCCATCGTTCCGGCTGTCTTGAAGGCTAATATTTCAACTTTAATCGATACCAGTATATTTCAATACAGTCCGTCAGATAAGATTAATCGTTCAAGAGCAAAAGATTTGAAAGCCATTTATAATTTTACCAAGAAGTTCCCAGATATGGCACTATTCAGTGAGGATCGAAGAGAACAGTACTTTGGTAACTTGTCCGCATTGTCATTACAAGGTACTCCTCTGGAAGCGAAGTATTCGATGAGAATTATTGGGTTTGCAAGTAGTGATCATAATAGTTTTATTAAACAGGAAACTATTGAGGCCATTGCAGTCGCTACAGTTGATAAGAAACTAGACGAAACTGACAAGAGGTTGAACACTAGATTGGCCGTGATTGCCGAGTTGTTCCTCATCAACCATCACCGTCTAGAGTCGAGATCAAAAGATATCAGTGCATTCTTGGCGTCTTCTATCCTATTGAGGAACCAAACCATTGGATCAGAGAGTGAGATGGAAGACGATCAGGCAGATGAGTGGATCACTGACGATGAATTACAAAATGAAGCGTCGCATTGTAATTCAAAGTTGTTGGCGTTACGTATTTTCATCAACTGGTTAAAATCCGTATCATCCACGGATAATTTTGAGAAGACTGCTGAACCAATTCTGAAATTATTGAATTCCATCCTATTAAACGGTGGTGAGATCGTGTCTTCAAAATCTGGAACGTATCCAACACCAAGATCTTACCAAGCCCGTCTCCGTTTGGAGGCCGGTATCCAGTTGCTCAAATTGGCCAAGTATCCTAACTACAATAAGTTGATTCAACAACCGACTATAGGCAAGCTAATTTTCTTGATCCAAGATGAGAATTTACAAATCCGTACCAAGTTGACTTCAAAACTAAAGAAGCATCTCTCTTTGAACCAAATCTCAGAAAGGTTCCTTCCATTAGTATTTTTCATTGCGCATGAGCCAAATACAGCTTTGAAACAGGACACTTCAACTTGGATTCGGTCCACTTTTAAAAGAGCTACAAATATTAGCGGACCAATGGCCGCGTACTCTAAGAAAGCCGATCTAATGTTTGAAAGATCGTTCACTAGGTTCCTCCATATGTTATCCCACCACGAAGAATTCTTAGAGCTAGCTAACTCTCCAACTTTACTACCTGCCATCACTTTTGCTTTGACTTATATCACTTTTGCACTAGACTTGATAGCTATCCAGGATAATGTTTCTGTGCTTTACTACCTCGCCATAAGGATCAAACAACACAGGGACAAGATGCTATCGCCTGCCAATGCACTACCAGAATCTTTGTTTATGCTCTCCGACCTTACTCAGATGGTGATCAAGCAAGTCACGAAGCACAGAAATTGGAATTTGGTGTCATGGCCAGGGAAACTCCACCTTGCAAGCGACATCTTTGTTCGAATCGACAACGAGTCGCTCGTTCGTGAGATCAACATCACATCGTACATACCTGACGGAGTACTAAAGAAAGTGGAAGAACTAGTGAAGGATAAGACGAAAGGCGTGTGTGCTAATAACTCGTCGTCGTCAATGGTGAACAATACTCCAATCGTCCATGAAGGCAACGGAGGGAGTAACAAGAGGAAAGCCGATGCTGTTGGTGTGGTTAGTGGGCCTGCCAAGAAGAGTAAGAAGAAGGATGAATCTGATGAATACGTAAGTCGAAATGGAACCGGTGATGCCGGTGATAGTCAGGTGCAAAGGCGGAGTGCCATCAAGAGAAAGAAGGTGAATTATAATGATGATGTGGAGAATGTATCCGATGGCGACGAATGATTGTCACGATTGTAGTTTTAGTTATCTTTTGTTTTATTTCTTTGCCATTGCTTCGAGGTTCTCAATCCTATTTTATGTATTTACAACGGTGTGATAACTAATATAGACATATATGTATAAGTATTCTTTTTTTTTGGGGGGGGCAAATTTACAAGTAATATGATAGAGACAAAAAAAAAAGACTAAAAATTTTTTTAACCAGACTTCAAAAACTCTTTTAGTTTTTCGGCACCTTTCAACTCCATCAACTTCTTAACTATAGACAACTCCCTCAACTCGTCTTTGGACATCTGACCAGTTTCTATCTTGTACTCGTCATCGACAACCTTCATCAACTCGTCAAAGTTCAACTTCTTCTGACGGTCTGACACGATGCCACGCTGGGATAAACCAGCTAACCCGATCAAGCAGTCCTTGAAACCAGTCTGTTGTCTGTGATCCTGTTTCGCATTGTCAACTTCGTTGATCCAAGTTTTCATGTTCTGTCGATCCAAATCCTCCATATCCTCACGTTTGCTGATCTTGGCACCTTTGATGAAATCCAAAATGATCGATTCCTCCTTGTACTGGTAAGTAGCTGTACCTTTCCTCTCTGCAGCGTCACGTTTCTGTACGTCCTTTGGGATGGTGTACACCAGACTGGTATTGTTGCTGTTATCGTTGTTGTCTTCGCCGTTGCGATTTGCCCCGTTCTGGTATCTGAAGATCGGGTCTAACGGTAGTTTCTTCTCTAGTTGCTCTGTATCGTCTATAAACGAACTGTCGTCAACATCGTCGCCACTAGTCACTTTCGAAGAAACTACCGGTGTTGTTCTTCTACTGCTGTTGTTGGTATTGACTGTCTCTGACAGCAACTTGACCGAAAGTTTTGGTTCTCCTTTGCTCTCAACAGAAATCAATTCCAACTGATCTTTATCTTGGCTCTTGCCGTTGTTATTGATGTTATTGTTGTTGCTCAATTCCTCGTCACCTTCATCGACATCGAGGTTGATCACTTCAAAGTTTGACCCTGTGAAACCTTTCAAATCCCTGGTTAGATCCACCTCCACTTTCGGTTGGTGTCTCAGCTTGCGCTTGAACTTGACAACGTGTTCGGTGTGGTTCGGACACATCCATTTCTTGCCCAGCTTCTTCTTCGCTGGCAACCCAAGGCAGTCCAAATGCCACATTAAACCGCAGTAGTCGCATTTGGTCAACTCTCTGTCGTTCAACCCAGAACCACTGCACTTGTAACAGAAGTACGGGTTTCCCTCTTTGTCGTACACATCGTACAGAGGATCTTCAGCTTCCAACAGTAGTTGCTTGTAAGGTTTGATGGGTTTCGTGTCGTCATCTTGGTAATCGCCTTCTTTGGAAACAGAAACACGTTCAAAGGCCTCACTTATCTCCTTGGGTAACCTAAAAGCAACAGGGTTCTTGAACTCCAAGCTATCAAACAGTTTGGAAAGGATACCAACGTGGGTTCTTCGCTTGTTTGCATTTCTGTTCTTCTTGTGCAAGCATTCGTTGCAAAACCATTGGTCAGGAAGGTCGTTTTCATCCATTGGAGGGTTTAGGCAGTAAAAATGGAACGATTTCGGGCAAGATTCACAGCAGAGAAACAATCCCGTTAATCCGCACGATGAGCAAAAATCTTGGTTGTTTGCGGTGAGATCCTCATCAACAACTTCGAGTTCGGGTTCTTTTGCCTGTGGTATTCCAAATCCGAAATCTGCAGTTTTCTTTTTCGGTGACTGCTTGACTCTTTTCAACACCTTGTTGCTGTTACTATTACTGTGATTCGCATCGTTGTCAATCAAGTAATCGGATGAGGGCGTTTCTAGCCTTCTTTTCTTTGGTGTTCTCGGTTGTTTCACCGTTATCGTGGTATTTCCGGCACTGATGACATGCTTTGCACTTCCCTTCTTGGGCACTGGATGTGTCTCTGATCTTATTAGACTAAAATTGGTGATACCTTCGGAATTTTTCGTGTTCAACGATGACTTGTAATTCTCCTCTATGGACTGGTAATTCTCCTCTTCGACGTTTGCGTCTGTACTGCTGTTTTTATTCGATCTGTTGCTCTGTAATTTCTTTTTTCTGCCATTGAATGCCTCCTTTCGCAGCTTGGTGGATGGTGGTTCTTCCAAAGGTTGACCCGTCACCGAGAGCGATCTTCCAGTTGGAGGTTCAATAAAATCGCTCGGGGTTGTCAAGTTCAATTTCGGGAAGCACTTAATCTCGGTGATTTCAAGGTCACTGTTGTCTGTTGCATCAACAGCATTGCTGTTATCTTGCAGTGGATTATTTACTTCTTGTTGTAAAAACCGTTTCGCAGCTGTTGTTCCTAATGCAGATGGTGTAGGCGAAGACGTCTTGGAGCCGTGTGCACCTTTGGACGAAGAGGTGGAAGCTGCGATAGAGGCATCCGAGACGTATGCGTACTGGAAAGGAGATATCTGACGTGGAGTCCTCACTCTAAAAGATCTTGGTCGAACCTTTTGAGACCCATCATTTGTCGTGGAATCCGGCATAACGGTATTCAAGGCAAGGGCCAGATCTATGGATACTACTTCTTCGGACAAAAGATGTCTGTGGTGGTGATCGTTGGTTCGCAACTGGTTGTTCAGTAAGAAGCAAACTGGAGAAAGCTATGGATACAAGGGCAAGACCACCAAGTCAAATATAAGCGAAAAGCAATATCGTCTCAGTACCTGAATATTTGACACAAATAAACGGCGTTATTGGAAAGCGGGAAAGAAGTGAAACATCACCAAAACTGGGCAGAAACCACCATAATAATGGCACAAAACTGGTGTCGATGTTTGGACGCGAAGCTTCCTTGCACCGTGTCGCTGCTCCCCCAGTTTTAACCATTTTGTCACTTGCTTACAGCATCGATCTTGATCTACAGACATCATGGATATCGATATCAGTATATGTTATTATTAATCGTTAATTATGCTATAAAAACAGAAGAAGAAAAGTGAAAAAAGAAGTAAAGGATAATAGAGGGGTTAAATTGGGTCGTCGTCTAACAGACTGTGAAAGCTCCGTCCACAACGATATCGGTACCCGTTGTGTAAGTGGCAGCATTGGATGCCAAGTATAAGTAGGCACCAACTAACTCTCTTGGGTGACCTTCTCTACCCATTGGAATGACAGACCACCATCTCTTCTTGAAGTGCAGTGGTAGCACATCGTTGATCGAAGTGGCTATGTAACCGGGAGAAACGGAATTAACTCTAGCAAATCCTGCAAACTCCACGGCCAATGACTTGGCCAAATGTTTCACAGCAGCTTTAGAAGAGTTGTAAGCAGCTTGGTTCATAGGGGTGTTGATGATATGAGCGGACATCGAGGCGGTGATAACAATGGATCCAGATCCTTGCTTCTTGAATACTTTACCCACTTCTCTACAACAGTAGAAGCAACCGTTCAAGTTGACATCGATGACTTTGCTCCAGACTCTTTGGGAGTTGTCAGCCATACAGTTTTCACTTGGGATGTTGATACCTGCATTAGCGATCAAGATATCAATTCTACCGAAATCGGCGTTGATCTGTTGCACCACAGATTCAACAACTTCAGGGTTGGAAACATCGCCTTGGTAAGATCTGCACTTGACACCGGTTTCTTTGGCAACTTTAGCAGCAGATTCGACTGGATCTTGTAAATCCCAGAATGCGACGTTAGCACCCGCTTGGGCCAACGCTTCAGCCACAACGTAACCAATACCTTGAGCGGAACCGGTGACGACAGCCACTTTGTCCTTTAAAGAGAACATATCTAGAACGTGGGCAGGTAAATCCGGCGTTGGTCTTGGAAGAGGAGACAGATCGTTTAAGATGTAGGAAGTGTCGGAAACGTTGTCTTCAAAAGATTTGGTCATTTCGGTACTAGTGGATTTGAAAAAAAGTGTGTGAAGGTGTGTATAAAAACTTTGTATCTATCTATAGAGAAGCTGGAGAGCCTTCGTTATCCTGATAAAAAGGTAACGGAATAAAAAGAAAGAAAATAAGACCAAAACATCATTTTCTACTTTTATTTTCTGGGGGAGGGAGAAACAGATCTGTATTTATACTGAGATGGACAACCTATAGAGAGAAGACACCCGTTTCTGTATATGTTGCAAAAGGAGAAACCACCCCAAATCTCCACAAACGGCCGGGTTTCTTGATGTTTTGGAGGATTTTAGCGGGCTCGCCGTCGCGTCTGTGCGTCTCCCCTGGAGTCGCCCCGTGTCTAAGATGCCACATTAGGCAGTTTAGCCTGACGGCGAGGCATTCTTCGTGGTTGGGCTACCTGACTACTATTGTTTCTTGCGGATTTATATCGACGATACTACTCGAACATAAAACAATCCAAAAAAACTACATGGGAGAAGTCTGGCAACAGATCGTTTTGACGTCGAATTTTCTGTGGGGTCTATTTTGTTGCTCGATTGTAATTTGTAAGGGCAGGCAGGTTGTGAAAAATCGGGAAACCTCTCAATCTCAAAGAGACAGCCAAATTTTTGCTCGGCCGGAGGGAGGCGCTCGCAAATTGCAATGCTCTCAGATCTGAAAGTCCGAGTCCGTGTTCGACTGCCACTAAACAGGTGGGGTATGGCGTTGGTACCGGAGCTCGGACTTCTGGATTCGTTTTCTCTTATCTGCTCTTCTTCACCTGGCTGAACTTCTGGTTGATCCGGGGTTGTTTCCAACTGGTGTTTTCAGTGTTCACCCTGTCAAATTTCAGCGCTGTCCCGGACTCCGGGAAAGCAAGCATGCGCTTATTTCCTCCCCAGCATTCATCCGGGCGTTTTGCGGTGTTTTCTTTTCTTTTCGATCAGGAGATAGACCCCTTTCTTTCTATAAAAAGTTTACTGTTTACGATGGCTCTCAATCCTCTTTCTGCTCACATCCATAGATAAACCTGATATATATATATAACTGATCCCCCACGATATCTGTGGGGTGTCGGCCATGAACTTCGTGACTCCTAGTTTAATGAACAATCCCAGATAGCTAAGATGTAGTTTTTTCTCTCGTGTTCACCTCATTTAGGGAAACCAGGAGAAGGTTTAACATCTGGCAACAATCATGCTACCTATACTCTATGTGATTGGTCATGGAAATCAGCTTCCTGCTTTCTTGTATGTATATATATATGTACTTGATATTTCTATCTTTGAAGAAAAACATGAGCTCTAATTCATATCAATAGCGCATGTATATATCATCCCTCTATATTATCTCATAAGTCACAGTGTATTCCTGTTTCACACTTCTAGTCCCGGAGTTTCAGCTGATAGGATCAGAGTACATATACTGATACGACAGACCCTTAGGCTGTGTAACATCCGTTTGCATGTTCCCCGTCTCGGTTCAAAACTTTTCTCTGGAACCTTTCACAAGCAGGTAGTCAAATGCGTATATATATATATATATATGGCAATGGGTTTTATCACTACCAGCAACTGAAATGTTGCTATCTCCAAGTAGCAGTCTTTTTAAGCATATACAAAATAATCAGATCCGTTCCATAAAAACACAAACAAGGGGAACTCTTTACTGATAACCTGGCGATTTCTCGCACACAGAGATTGCCGCAGTTGGGGACAACTCTTCCTCGATTTGTCAGTACTGACTGTTGACTTATATATATATGTCCAAATTCCTACTAAGTAGCATCGAACAGTCATCTTAGAGATATTATATACATAATACAATAGCTTCAGAGAACTAAGGAATCTCCACACATTCATTTCTTTGTGATCAGACTCGATCTGTGGGTTTAAGATCAATTCTTTTACCTTTTTTCATTCTTCATCTTGTTTCCAAGTAGCAGGTGTCTCGACTTTTTTACCTTTCTGTAAAATTGGGGACCTCAAAACTTGAAATCTAGTCACTTGAAAGGGGCCGCTGTATCTTATTGCCGAACGCTATTTCCAATAACACTAAATATTTTGCTCAATATTATTGTGACACATTGAAAACATGACAAAACTCAAAACGATACAACTTTGTCTCTGTGTGCTTTGAGACGACTATTTGTGGTGACGAAGTCGTTACCATCATCACTGTAGGTAATAGACCTTACAAGAAGCAAACGGTATCTTCTTTCACTTCCAATGGCTAATGAAGTCAAGGACCTTTTTAAGGGAATTTTTAGAAACACTATCATGTTCAACGACGTGTAGCAGATGATACTCTTTACCCTTGTTGTCCCTTTGATGGTTTTTTTGGATTGAGAAACTAAAAGGGATCTCCAAGAGTTCTTTCTCATAGGAGAATGAGTTCGGAT
>JAJMAB010000091.1:0-62327 GCA_030564825.1 Ogataea sithepensis | reverse complement strand
GGTACATGATGCATAAAAAGGGTAACGTTGCTCAAAGTTACCAAAAAATATATTTCATGCAGGGATATGCACAATTTCAGCCAATTTCCTGAAAACCGTCAAAAATCTCAACTTTTGGCGCTTAAACTAAGGGATTCCCATCTTACGTTTTGACTCAAAATTTGATGATCCACTCCAATAACCTTGATATGTCTAATGGCAGTGCCGGAATATCCAGATTCCAAAATGACCCATTTTCATGTCTAGTTTCTGGATTGTGGATTGCAAAGAGGGGAACAAAGAGGGGTACATGATGCATAAAAAGGGTAACGTTGCTCAAAGTTACCAAAAAATATATTTTATGCAGGGATATGCACCGTTAAACCTAGTTTCTACGACTCTTTAGGGTCTACTTTAACTGCTATAAAAATTAATGATCCACTGAAACGTGCTGAACTAGCTATTATCAAGTTCCAAAAACATATTTTGACGTTTGGTTAACGAAGTTTCAATGAGTGGAGAGAAAGGAAGAGGATTGGCAAGGAAGAATGTTCATATATGAGTCCTTAATCGTTTAATTTAATTGTCTGTATTTAAATGTTCATTTTGTTAGACTGCTGTAATCATTAACTTGCTATTATTAATGACTAAAGGAAGTCAGGAAACTGAAAACATAGGCAGGAAAACTGAATATATATATAAGATAAAATAACAGATCAGCGAAAATTAAAAAATCATAGCTTTATAAATTATAGAAACTTACCAACCATGATCATAGAGCATGGAGACAGATTCACCATTATTGATTCTCCTGATGGCCTCAGAGAAGATTCTTGAAACATCAAGGATGACCATCAGATCACCACCTATTTCAGCAAAATGTTCGTCCTGATCAACAGTATTCGTAACGATGATCTTATCTATCACAGAGTTCTTCAACTTTTTGACTGCATCACCACTGAATATACCGTGAGTAATCAAAGCGTACACGTATTTACAACCTTGGTCCTTCAACAACTTTGCAGCTGCAGTGATAGTATTGGAAGTATCCACCAAATCATCGATCAAAACACAGACCCTATCTTTCACATCACCAACCAACATAGTCGTACCCACATATTTCTCAGCGTATGTCACTGTACTTGGGGACACCGTACCGCTTACATAGGCAGCGTTGTTAATGGATGCAGTCGATGCAGAGTGTTGCAAGAGTGGTGGAATGGTGCTGTTCAACGACGAGACGGATGCATTTTGGTTCACCATAAATCCATCTCCGTTACTCATAGCAACAGAGGAGTTCGATTCAACAACAATTTTTTGACGACGTTCCTTGTGAATAAGTGCAAACGGCAATCCTAGCGCATCGGCTATGGCAGTGGCTCTCTTAGCACCACCAGCGTCAGGCGACACAATCACAGTATCTTTGTAGTTTGGAATGTAATTGACAATGTAATGCTGGATTAAAGGCTTCGAATACAAGTTGTCAACAGGGATGTCAAAGAATCCTTGGAACTGTGGGTCGTGCAAATCCATTGTGATGATTTGGTTAGCACCTGCAGAGATCAGGAGATTGGCGATTAAAGTACCGGATTGTGCAATCCAGGATCTGTAGTTGCTCGCAAGAGAAACACCACTCTTGTTTGTTTCCAACATCTTCGGTTGGATGTGTGCAAGTCCCAGACTTTGAGCTGATGGTTTAGGAATTGCGCTAGCAGCAGCTGGATTTAGAGGCGATGGTGAAACGATGTTGGAAGTGGACTTCAAAGTCAAAATCTCCTTAGGTTGTGGTTCGGTAGCTGAGCCAAACATTGGAGGGAATCCCGTTCTCGATAATGGTCTTGGTGATGGAGGAACACTATCTAGACTGATATTCTTCGGATTGTTGACGGATGATAAGGAAGGTGCACCTCTTTTACTGGAAGGGGACTCTGCCTGCCTAGAGTAGAAGAAAAGTGGACACACAACGGAAATTCTTCTTGCCGAGGCCATCTTGCAAGCAGAAATCATGATTGTCAATTGAATGAAATTATCGTTAACATGACCTGCACCTGACTGTATGATGTACACATCTTTGTTTCTCACAGAGTCGCCAAATTGAACGGAAGTTTCACCATTAGCAAATTTGGTTAGTGTAACTTTTCCCTTCGGTAGCCCCAAGTTGTTACAGATTCTCTCTGTTAAAGCTGGGTTCGACGAGCCAGAAAAAACGATAATATCTCTCATTTTGAGTGTATTGCTATCTGGTGGGATTATTTAGTCCCCTTGAGAGTAGTTTTTTTGGCTCTTATCCTTGTCCAAGACTGCCCTTGTTCTCCCAAAGCCAAATAAACAGCAGATTCTGGGGAACGATACTTTACTTAAATTTTACCGTCATCAAAAAATTTAAAATTTTCGTTGCACGTAGATTTTCCTGCGTCGATTTCTTCCGCTCACCCTTTTCAGTGCGACGATCGTCTGCATAACGGAAGTTGAAGGTTCAAACTTCATCATGTGAATTAATTAATTAATCGTTATATATCTATATATATGGTAGCATAACTTACACAGATACGTCTAGTTCTACAAAAACCACAAATTCAAGTCATTTCTTGCATATAAAGTTGCAATGGCATCACCTCACTTACACCGCTGTAGCAGCAACGACACCCAAAAGTTTGTCATCAAACAACTTGATTCTAATTGGCATCTCCAGCTGGTAGAACGGATTCTTGAGCACGTAATCGCAATATACCTGATATATTCTATCGTAAATGCCCGCCAGTTTCAGTTCTGTCATGTCACAAGATGTAAACAATATGATCTTCAGCCCTGTCACTGTTTGGTTCATGTAGATCTTGAACTGGCTCGTTGAAATCAATCGGAGCCCTGTTCGGTTAGAGTTGGCAAACGTCTTGGAGGCCAAATGGTTCTTTGACGATGGAGGTGGAGTCAGCTTGGATGAGATGGCATGGACTCCGTGAAGTGTACTGGCTATGACAAGGTAATCGTTCGAGTTCTGTTTTGTGATCGGATTGTTCAGGACTTTGAAGTCTTTCTGGTAGAGTAAAGAACCAGACTTTGAGGTTATGTATATGGAGTATAGAGGCATGGTTGTGTCGATTGGTGTGTCTGTCACGTTGTTTTGAATCCAATGGAGTGGCACTGACAAAAGAAATATGCCATAGAGACAGCTATATTCACACCAGGAATCACCGTCTGCAGAATCAGATAAACTGCGAGGCGGCGGGAAACTTTCGCTCGGTCGGCGTTGCAAAGCGCTGACGTAATCTTCCAGTTGCAGGCTGCAATCATCCAGGGCCCGGGCTTTTTCTTTGGTCTTTGGGTGGTCCTGTCCAGCCAACGGGGGTCATGGTTGGTTTGCTAGCCTGCCTGCTGGTCCACGATTTGATTCGTTATTTGATTCGTCCAGTACCTTCTGACCGTCTTTAGCTGTCCATCGTAGAGAATCACGAAGCAAGTCTTAATTAGCACGTTGATGGCAACGTCATCCTCTCCTCCATCTACACACTCCCACAATGAACAGGCAGCACCCCCAACAGATCTCGAAACAGCAGCAAGCAGCTGCTTCTCAACAGCACATGATCAGTAACCAACAACTGAACAGTCTGTATCAACAACAGCAACAGCAGGCCCAGCAACAACAGCAACAACAACAACAGCAACAACAACAACAACAACAGCAGCAGCAGCAACAGCAACAACAACAGCAGCAGCAACAGATATCTTCTCTTTATATGAATCAGCGTATTCAACCACAACACATGGTAATGCAGCAGGTGCTACAGCAGCAGCAGGAGGCCCAGCATTTGGTACAACAGCAATCCTATATGCAGACTTCAAATCAGCCTATCAGAGTGGCCTCAAACGACTTTTTCACGATTGATCCTTATAGAAAGCGTAAAGATCAATCGAGGGTGTCGGTGCTCCAAAAGTACGACATTCTGGGGTATATCGCTGCAGGTACCTATGGTAAAGTTTATAAAGCCAAGGGGAAATCTCCTGCAAACATGAGCAACTTATATGCCATAAAGAAATTTAAAACAGACTCCAAAGATAACGAAGTGATACATTATACAGGTATATCTCAGAGTGCCATAAGAGAAATGTCTTTGTGCAAAGAGTTGAATCACAAGAATATAACACAGTTGACAGAAATTATTTTAGAAAGAAAATGCATATACATGGTTTTTGAGTTTGGTGAACACGATCTTTTGCAGATTATTCATTACCATTCACATCCGGATTTCAAACCTATACCGGAACTCACATTGAAATCAGCAATTTATCAAATCTTGCAAGGACTATCGTACTTGCATCAGAATTGGATTCTACATAGAGATTTAAAACCCGCTAACATCATGGTCACAAATGATGGGATCATCAAGATCGGGGACTTGGGTCTTGCCAGAAAGTTCAACAACCCTCTACAGAGTCTGTATTCGGGAGATAAAGTCGTCGTTACCATTTGGTATAGAGCACCGGAGCTTTTATTAGGTGCAAGACATTATACACCTGCAATTGACCTGTGGGCGGTGGGTTGTATTCTCGCAGAATTACTATCTTTGAGGCCATTGTTCAAAGGTGAAGAGACCAAAATCGATAACAAGAAGCAAGTTCCCTTCCAAGAAAACCAGTTGTTAAAGATTTTGGAAGTTTTAGGAACTCCAACTCTAGAGAAATGGCCAAGCTTGAACAATTACCCGGAATATTCACAGCTATCGAAAATCACTTTGTTCCCATCCAACTTGAAAGTGTGGTATCAGTCAAATGGTGGAACGAATAAGAATTGCTTAAAACTACTATCGGATTTATTGGAATACGATCCAGCCAAAAGACTGAATGCCTTGGATTCATTGGACCACAAATGGTTTTCCGAGAACCCAAGACCCGTGGAGAACATATTTGCTAACTCGAAGTTTAAGTACCCTCCAAGAAAGATTCAAAAAGACGATAATGACATTTTAGGAAGTGTGAACAGCTCAATATACGGAAATCATCACGGCTACAACATGGCCAACAACATGAACAAACGGGCATATGGAGCTATGGGAGTTTACGACGAACAGGGACGCAAGAGAGTGCGATAAGAGCGATTCTCACCACCATAAATACATACATATAATATATATATATATATTTATTTATATTCATTCTGTTAATATTTATTCTATAGCATTTAATTTCTACGTTTCTATTTATTTATTTTCAAATAATCATTAACTATCGTGATAGCCTCTTGACTGATTTCATCTTGGCTCTTTGTGCCGCAGTAGACCGAGAAGACGGATGGTTCATCCTCATTTGGAATCTCCATGTCATCAAACTGTGACTTCAACATCTCGGATTTCATGAAATGTTCACCACGATTATTCATTCTCTCGTGAATAATTGAAAAATCATTACTTAGGAAGATCATCAGGGTTTCAGCACCACAATTACAGCCTTCCACGAGTTGCTTAATGTAATCTCTGTACTTCTTCTTTAACATTGAACAACTGACAACGACAAATTCTGCTGAGTTTGCCACAGATCCGCTTACTCTTTGGCATGCATCCAAAGTTAGTCTCTTTAACCAGTCCCATCTATCGTCGTCTGTCAATGGAACCCCCTTGGACATCTTCTCAATGTTTTCTGGTGGATGGTAAGAGTCACCTTCGAGGAACGGACAAGCGAGCTCCTTCGAAAGGTTGGTGCCAATAGTGGACTTACCGCAGCCCGAAGGGCCACCAACAAACAATATTACTTTTGCCATTAGTGTCTTGATAGCTGATTTTTCTCTATATTATATCGTATCGGTATAGCAGCAGTGAGTACAGCCTCTCACACAAGCTGAAATAGCCACAACACCTGCTGGAAGACTTACTCCGAATCTTCAGATCGACGCGGGATCTGGCGGTCGTGACTCGGTCCTCCAGGCTCCACTGCCCAGAATCGACGTGGGGCTCAATCCCCGGGTTGGCGTCGATAAAAATTTTCGGCCGTGTCTTTCTTGACCTGTTCTAATAGCATCATAAGACCAGTTTGTGTCAAGAGGAACAACAGGCAGCCTTGTTCGATACTGTTGACGTTATGAATTCCCGAAGCCTTTTTGTTGGCATACGCTGCATCCAGACCAGTGTGCTCAGGAGAGGTTACGCTTCAACGCCGAAGAAAGCCTCTGTGAGCGTTAACCAACAGTCGTTAGATTTACTACAGAACTCCATTGACTACATAAGGGAAAACTTAAAGAAGAACGATTTTTATGGCTTTCAATATCCTCTAATAAAGAGATACTTTAATCCAGAGTTTGTTAATTCATATTCGAAGATCATTGACAAAAATTTAGATGGATTAAAAGATGACATATCTGCAAACTTAACCTTGGCGGGTAACAAAGCGCAACGATTCGATCCAAGTTTAATAACAGCATCTGTTGTGCCTACAACGAATACAGCATCCAGATTAATATCCTGTTTGGTTCTTAACAAAAACAATTTGGAATCGTTACCTATAAAGATTTCACCGAACGCCGACAACAGATCATCTTTACAGCGGACAGTTGATTTGATAACAGAACGCTTAATTTATTGCAAATTAAAACCACACCATCTACAGCACACTTTCAACCATGCGGCCAATAACCAAAATTTCAACACCAATCTTACTTTCAATATAATGGACATCGACAATCCTTACGAGTGGTATCCCGAAGCAAGAAAGTTGAAGCGTAAGTTCATCATGCACGTGGGTCCTACAAACAGTGGTAAGACCTATCACGCATTGAAGAGATTAGAAGAATCGTCTAAAGGTTATTTCGCAGGTCCTTTACGTTTACTAGCTAGAGAAGTTTACGATAAGTTTCAAAACAAAGGCATCAATTGCAACTTGGTGACTGGTGAAGAAGTTATTGTCAATGTCGATGAGTTTGGAAACAAAGCTGGTATCACGTCAGGAACAATCGAAATGCTTCCGTTGAACGAGGAATACGACGTCATTGTCGTCGATGAGATTCAAATGATTGGTGATGAATTCAGAGGGTTTGCATGGACTAATGCCATTTTGGGTGCCAGATGTAAAGAGATCCACCTATGTGGTGAAGTCGCTGCTGTACCATTGATTAAGAAGCTAGCTTCCATGACAAACGATGATATAGAGATCCTCGAATACGAAAGATTGGGATCCTTGGTAGTTGATGAAGAACCAACATCCTTAGAAAACTTGAGTGCAGGTGACTGTCTCGTTTGTTTCAATAAGCACAGCATATTGAACTTGAAATCACAGATTGAACAGGAAACTAACTTCAGGTGTGCTGTTATTTATGGTGCTCTTCCACCGGAAACGAGAGCTCAGGAGGCCCAGAGATTCAACGATGGCGACTATGATATCGTGGTTGCCTCTGATGCCATAGGGATGGGATTGAACTTAAAGATTAATAGAGTTATCTTCACCACAACACAGAAGTATAACGGGTCTGCCAACGTTTCGTTGACTCCTTCCAACATCAAGCAAATCGGTGGTAGAGCTGGTAGATTTGGTGTCGGTAATTCTGTCGGTCATATCAGTGCTCTAAATGTCGAAGAGTTGGAGAACGTGAGGGAGGGTATAAACCACCCAATTCAATACTTAACCCACGCTTACTTGTTCCCGCCGGAATCCCTTTGGGTGAAATACTACTCCATGTTTTCGAGAGGCACCGAATTGATCACAATGTACAGAAAATTTGAAAACGATTTGTCGCAGTTGTACAGTAATACATCGTCTACCCAGAGAGATTTCAATATTACCTCTTTAGAAGACATCAAAATAACGGCGGAATTTTTCCAAGCTGAGAAATTAAGCAAGAGTTTCAATGTCATTGATCAACTAAGATTTGTTTTCTGTCCTTCCCCATTGACTTCAGCACCTTCTTTACCATTGAAATTAGTCACTAAGCAACTTTTCAAAGAATTTTGTATCAACGTGATCGAAAGAGCGAAGAAGTCAATCTTTGACTATTCGACCATGCCGCTCTATTTGACTTCCACCGCAGGGATGAATTTACAAGGTGTCAGCGCCAAAACCTTGAGCAAATTCTCAAAGTTGGTTGAAACTGAGCCTGTGCCTCCTGAAATGAAAGCGCAATTAATTAAGAGAGCAGCACATGAGCCCGATTACCCTATGAAGTCACGTAAAGTGTTTGTTAAGCACATCAGCCCTGTCGAGGACAGATTAATGAGGTTGGAAAGATTCCACAAGTTAATTGGTACATTCCTTTGGTTATCCTACAGATTCCCTCAAAACTTCACTGATATAGAGTCAACGACGAAATTGAAGGACTTGGTAGAATTTAGAATTAGTGAGATGCTAAGCAATTTGAGAGCGAACCCGAATAAGAGATACAAAGAATTTGGAAGCCGTCGATAACTGTATATATATATATGTACATATGTAAATATTTCCATAAAGTTAAAAATTACCTTTTAACATTATTTATAAAAAAAAACATACTATAAATCCCATTCTTTTTGTTCTCTGTCATCGCTGTTAATCAACGGTTTTTCAATACTGTTGATCTTTATATCACTACACAAACAGCACTTCGTCGATAACAACTCATCAATCTCAGATTTCAAACCTTGTAGCAATTCCTTATTTCCTTTATTCAGCATAATCTTCTTTTGTAGCTTATAGATCTCATTTTTAAACTTATGGTCATTTGAATCCAATATTTCCTTAACCAAGCAATCCTGGTGAAAGGAGTGCATGCATGGGAAAATGATAAACTTTCTGATGATTAGAATCTTGTTACATAACAAACAAGACTCCTTTGGTTCAATAGTCTGGAAGTGGTTGTCGTGGAACTCTTTTATCTGGGAATTTATCTTGTCCGATTGGTTAAGAGATGCAGTCATTTCGTTAGAAAGTTTGTTCATCTCTAATGAGAGATGCTCCAACGATTCGACAATCTCTTCTTTGAAGTTATCTATCACTATGAAGTCAGGAAATAGGGGTAACAAGTCTTTCATCGTCAACAGATCGCATTTGTTCATCAAAAAGCTTAACAGATTCTTAATCTTGTTGTCCTTTGTATTGTCCTCAGAACCAGTATCATCTCGGAAGTGCAGCTCAAGTAATTTTTGGTGCTGTTCTAAGAACTTATCGTTCATAATCACTTTGTGAATCAACTTCTCCGCTATCTTGATCCATAGCATCTTTCTCTCTAATGAGGATGGATCAATAGGCTTGTCGGCCACTAGAATGGCCACTTCAATTAAGTCGTTATCTAAGGCGAGATTGATTGCGTCAGTGTAACTCTCCAACATAGAATAAATATAAATTGCACTTTGTATCTTCTTGTGTTTGAAACACAATCTTAGTATGAAGTCGGTGTCAAACAAGATCTCAAAATTCTTGTTTCTGCCACCAAATAGGTTCTTCGATTTTTGTTGGTTCTCCAAATACTTCAAAATAAGGTTTTCATTGGACAAGTTCGGGTAGGTTATCAGAATAGATAGCAAAGTGTTGTGAATAATCTTATCCTTTACTTGCTTTTCTTTGATCAAGAAATTCAAAAATCTTAAACCTTGATTGTATTCAGGTAACACAGCACCCATTTTGCTAACTGATTTGTTATACGTTAGAATGGACGGAAGTAATTTTCTGAAGTCTAACTCGTCCGCTAATCTTATCCACGTATCAATAGTCTTGACTGGATAGTTGATCAATAAAGCAGTGGAACACTTGTATATCAAAGTTGGCTTCTGCTGTAATGTCAACACATGCAAGGCTTTGTCCCATTCTTGGAGGTTCAAGTAGTAACTCAAAACAAAATCGTAGTCACTTATCAAGTTTGAGTAATACAATAATTCTTCCTTTCTGTTGTGTGATATGATAATTTGGTAGATGGTCTCTTTATCCAAGATATTTTTGTTGTCATCTAGAAATTGATGGAATTCCTTTAAAATCTCTGCCTTTTTGGAATCAGTGGTCTTATTGTCGGCATGCTTCTGGTTATTCTCTATAATATTATTGCTGGTGTGGGTTGAAATAAGTAACTGATTTTCCAGTTCGTTCAACTTTTCTATGTATGATTCAACTATCCAACTGCTGATCATCACCCTTTGCATGATAAAAGTCTTAGGAAGGTAACTCAACTTAGTGATCAAATATAGTCGTAACGCAGAGTCATTTTTTAGCTCAATAAGACTTAGTGCAACCTTTTCAAAGGATTCTGAGGTTTCCGCAAGAACCTTAGCTGCCTGTTCATATTTACCTGTCTTGAAAAGATAGTTGCCTTTGTTGATCAAGATCATATCACACTGAACCGCATGGGAGCCAGGAGTATGGTTTAACAGTGTTAGCGCTTCTTCAAACAAATTCTTTTCCATCATAATCTTCCAAATATCAGAATTTTCATTGTTCACCACAAGTTCATAAATGGAGAAACTTGAGTTTAGCCAGTAAGTTTCTGATAGATAGTCACCTGTTATATCAGAGCTTCCTAGCTCCGGAACGGGAACAAATTGCCGTGAGACTTCTTTGCCATTCAACTGGTTATATATAATAAATTCGTCGTTATTGAGCAATAGTGCTATATGATATTTGGTCAACAGGATGTCCTTCACATTCAAAGTAAGGCCAGGATCCAACTTCAGGTACTGCAAATCGTTTTTATTTCTGAAATTAGTGTTTCCATAAATTAGTTGATAGATGTTGTCATCCTTGTTTATATCAAGGAATGCAAAAGTAGTCAAGTTGCTATTAAAAGACAACAGGGAGTTGAAACTTAAGGTCAAAGGATCCTTCCGGAAGAACGATGTAAACAGCGACGATGAGCTCGAAGTCGACTTCGGTAGCTCAGATCTGAATTGGAGCAGTTTATTGTTACTAAGTGCAACTAGCACTTGATATTCATTTCTAGAATTTTCTTGCTTAACTCCACATATCCCGGCTATGCTGTCCCTTGATTTCCAAACTTGTTTAAATAATCTTTCCTTCAGGTTGTCTATGTTTAGCTCAAAGATCAATCCAGTCAATGTTCCAACAATTATTGGTCCCGTAGAGATTTTTTTAACCATGTGCTCTATGAACCATATTGATACAACAGGTGTACTCTTCAATTTCGAAAGCTGTTTAAATTGAATGGCATCAATGTTTAAATAGTAGTACTCTGCGTTGTTCGTTTGAACTATTAAGTGGTAGCCCTTTGGATCCAAGTACGCATTAGACACAACAGAAGAACCACTCAACTCAATTTGGATCTTATCCACCTTCTCAGGATTATCAAGGTCGATCCTGTAGACGAGACCGTTCACCAATATTAGATATAGAAGGTTGTTCTTAACCAAAAGCTTTGCGATCTTTGATTGGATCTGAAATTGGAGTTGCACCTCTTCGAGGCTAAACATTGGTTGGCGGGCATTGTCCGCTTCAATTGTATCCACTGAGTCCATATATGAAGTATTTCGAAGCGATCACTGTGGATTCTGGCCACCCTGATTGTCCATCAAGCTTGGATGAAGTTATTTTTTTAACCACCACCGACCACACAGACAAAAAACAAATAAATTGTACCGCAACTCGTCAGTGGTGCGCCGCCTGCCAAAGTGCTTCCCACCAAGCCGCGATTTCTGTTCAGATTTTCTGAGAGTTTTCACACTTAAAGTGAATCTCTGTTTATTTCTTACTATTTGACTAGGTCCTTCACTTAAGGAGTTTGTAGTATAACTCCGTATTATAAGGATATCAGTCATGGGTGTCAGTATACCAGTCAAACTTCTTAATGAGGCGCAGGTAAGTATGATGTTACGGACGGGTTATTTGAAGCTTATTTCAAGTCATCACGAATACTAACATGATTTATCATTTACAATATAGGGCCATATAATTAATTTAGAACTTACATCTGGAGTGGGATATAGGGGTAAGTTGATAGAGTCGGAGGACAGCATGAATGTGCAGTTGAAAGATGTCACAGTTACAAATAAGAATGGTACTGTTCAACACCAAGAGCAGGTGTATATCAGAGGTTCCCAGATAAGATTCTTCTCCGTCCCTGAAATACTAAAGCATGCTCCGATGTTCAATCCAAATCACGTGAAACCAATGGCACCTGTTAGAGGTTTAAAAAGAAAATGAAATTAATGTTCGGATGGTAGCATGTGCAATGTGTACCATTATGAAATCCACAGCTTGTACTTTTATATATCTGTTTTTATAATCATTGCTAACTTATAGTTGCTCATTTATTAATATCCTTTGATTTGATTACTCGGAAACTATTCTTAAATTAAAAAACGTACATTTTTAAACACATAAATGCGAATGCGATTATACAATTAACTAGAGCCAAGTTATCTTCGCAAACGACGAAAGGGAAGGGAGAACGAAATGAAAAAAAAGACCTCAAAAATAAAAATTAAATGAAAACGACCAAAGCAAAAAGTAAAAGAAAACACCTCGAATTAAAAGTTGACTTTGAGCTACTCGAACCCTTCTAGAGCATTTAGAACTTTCTCTAATCTTTCGCAACCTTGGTCGTATCTATTTGGATTCAACATCATGTTAGCAGTTAATCTACTAATGGAATCCACAATCTGTTCAACCAAATACTTCTCTTGTGTTGGAATTTCTAGGTTAGAAAATTCTTGTCCAATAACAATACCATCCGTTGCATTGAGCAATCTTGCAAGAGTATCATAAGAAAATGGTTTGATATTGGACTTACTCTTGCGACCATTCTTTTTGCCATGCTTATGCTTGCCCTTACTAGCAGGGCCTCCGGCCCTTGGCTTTTCAATATCTTCAAAACTGTCGTTGTCGTCATCTTCGTTTGCCCCAGCAACTGTCAAATCTCTAACTTGCTTCTCGAACAACGAATCTCTCGACAAAGTAGAAGCAGATCCATGTCTCGACAAAGATGGATATTGGTTTTTCGTATCCTTTGTATCGTAATAGTATTCAGACTCCTGACCTGATTCTCTGGCGGTATGGAATGATTCTTGTCCTGTTTTGATACTAGCAGTCATCGAATATGTGTGATCTTGAGTACGACTTGAGCGAGATGGTGAAGGCTTATGAGATCCAGAAGAGACAGGTTGCAGGTCAGAATCTGAGCTGGGCCGCACTCCCTCGTCTGTTATTACCGGTGGTGGAGAAACTGTCCAAGACTTAGATTCCGTAGAGTCCCTTTTTGGAAGAACAGGGTTGGCAACCTTAACAGTTGACAAAGATGCCATTCTTCCCATATCTGTAACTTGGAGCTCGCTCAGATCTTGATAACTCGACTCTGCATGACTTTGTAGCTCAGTTTCTATCTCAGATTGCAAGTCTTCAAATTCTTTCATTATGTTATCAAACTTTCCACTAACTCTTTGGGTTGTTGGTGTTGGAATACTTTCACGTTTAGAACTTGAGGCAATGGATTCGGGAGAAGTCTCATAGAGTGAAGAAGTGTTATCTCTGGTAGTGATAATCTCTGGACGTTCGTCTTTCAGTCTTTCGTGTTTCAATGCAGCATCAAGCAGATGATGAGACAATAGATTAGAATTTGGTCTCCTTGGTGATCTGGCAGGTATGGCAACGTTGAGATCAGTGTATTCTTCCTTATCTGGTAATCTGGGAGATCTTTCGCCGACGGTTAGAAAATTGGCATGAGAACTGCCTGCTTGGGGGAACAATTTTGTTTCTAATACCAAAGGCTCTCTAATGGACTCCTGGTCATCCTCTTCAATAACAGGAGATGTTTCATTAAGATATAGATTCAAATCTTTGGATCCCGACGAATGTGGTATTTTTTGTCCACTTTTGACTGTTTTGACTTGAGAAATCACCTCTGATGGGATTGCTTCATCAGTAGCATCTTGATCAACCACGAATTTAACTGTGTCAATGTCCACGCTGTGCACGACACCTGAATAGTTTGAAAGCATCGACGATCTGTTTCCAGAATAATTGTTGATAGATGAAGCCGTCAAGTTTGCTCTTGAAAACGACTCTGAATTAAATTCTTTTGGAGATTCCATTCTTGCATTTTCAGGAACGTTACTATAACCATACGAAATATCTTTTGATTCCACCGAATTTGAATTGGACGATTTCGTCACAAGTTCAGAATAGGCATGACTTCCCTTATGAGCAGAGACATTTGATTCGCTATTTGAGGACAGAATACTATGGGTAGAAAGATCATCACGAGAGGAGCTCAATAAACGTATGGGAGTTGATGTTGTTGAAGCTTCTTCTATGTTACTCAGACTTTCTGGTTGTGCATACTCGCTGTTTGAAACCTCCCTCAATGATCTAGTCGAAGTTGTGTTTGCACTACTTGCAGTTGATTTGACACTGTGGTGTCTGCCCGGTGATTTTTTCCTGATTATTGATTCATCAGCCAGTCTGCTGGTTCCTGAGCCCTTATACGACATGACGTGCCGATAACTGGTTATTGGTTATTATTTTGTAGTGAATGAGAAGAAGATGGGATTGGTATAAGAGAATTGATGTGTTAAAACAGGAGAAAAAAATATCGACAACGACAAATGGGCACCTACACTTTTGATTCTACAAGATCAAACACAAAAAGACTAGCCATCTCTCTCTTCACATAGGTACGAGCCGGGCAATCATCAGATCAGAGAAAGAAAAAGAAACAACTGAATTAGGGGCCATCACAAGAAATGGCTGGTTTTACATGTGCGGCTCAGATGTTATTTTTATTTTCCCCGTTTCGGGGACGTAATTGCGTGCGTTTCACCTTCACCGCCGCGAACCTGTAAGTTAGTGCCATGTTTACAGTTAAGTTGTTAACGTCCTCGAAGTCGATCGACTGCAGAGATAACATTCTCGCAGAGTGGCAGCGTCGGTGTGTCTTGGAGCCTTGGAGGTGGAGTCCGACAACTGGATGTTTTTTGAACAGGCCCCCCTCGAATGGGAATGGACTGATATGTACGATAGATCGATAAACTATGAACATTTATTCTCTGTTCAAAAACATAAAAATAAAAATAAAAAACAAAAAAAAGGATATGGCTATGCCGTTATTCATCGCTAGGACCATGGATTCTAATGCTGAACAAGTGTATAGTCTTGTTATCTTTTGTTCCACTTATGAGTTTCCCCATAGCTCTGATTGCTTCCCTTAAATGAGCCAACTTGCAGGACTCAGGCTATATATTGTACACGAGTTTTGTTATAACAAATAAATGGTTTAATGTATTCGGATCTGGGTCAAACCGTTACCCAACGGTAATTCATTTCCATCAATAACTGAAAATTGGGGGTAAAAATGAATACCCAGGTCGTTGGCAATCAAGTTGCGAAAAAATTGAAGCATATCCGTATGACTTGCTCTAATGTTTCCCTATCTTTATCAAAAAGTAGCTAGATGTTTACACGTCTGAAGTTTGCATTGTGGGTTCCAGTTCAATGAATCTTGTCACGGCATCATCGTTCTCCAGCCATTGGGGGTCCCAATCCTCATCCAGTAGTCTTTCTGAAGAATCAACCCAAATGTAGGTTTCAGTGATGGTCAATTCTCCATTCGTCGAAGTTCTCCTACATTCGTAATCGAAGTCTTTTTTCACTTCTATCAAATCAAGCTTTTCAACTTTGACCTCTATTCTAGTAAATTCAAACCCTTCGTAGTAATCCATGTGTTTCAAATCACTTCTAGTCAATCCCAGGATAAGGATTCCCGAAATGGATGCGCCTGGTGATGAGATTGCTGCAGGATACTCGGCATCCTTAACACGTTTCCTCTGGTAATTGTTCAATGTGGCCTTGTGCAATCTAAGGTTAGTATCATCCAATGACTTATCCAGAACCTCATAGAGGATTCTAGGAGACATCAAGGTACCATAGCAACTTTAGTAGAATGAAATGTGTTAGTAGACTGATTGCGTTTCACCTTTATAAGGCATGGCATGCACTAACTCACCAGTGGAATACTTACAATAGTGAATAGGTATGTAAATTTTGTCGAGGTGGTCGGTAATCTATCTCCGGAGGCATGTTATAAAAGTCAGGGAAATATCGATGTATATGATGGATGGTAATCAATAAGGGAAAGGGGTAAAAACATATAAACTTGCCGAAACAATTACCGATTCAGGCAGCAAGCAGTTCAAAGTATTTAAAGCCGAGATAGAACAAAAAACTAAGAAAGCAGCACCTCACAGTATATGGTGATCAGTCACTCGCAAAAATAAAGACGACCGTCTTGCGATAAAATGGAGTCTATCAGAAAGAGTGAACACGATTTCGGTTTCTCGAATTGAAGTGTCCAATAATGGCTTAACGCAGTGTTCCTTAATACTTGCGTTTTTTGTTCAGGTTGCCCTCTGAATTCCAAAACTTGTTGAAACAAATTCAACCTTGCAAGTGAAAAGCTTCGTAAAAAGTAGAGCAAGGTCCACGAACTTGAAAGAGTTGTCCTTTAATCTATATATATATATACTTATCTTAAGGGGGGGTGGGGGTGCAGGAGAACAAAGAAAAAGAAAAAAATCGCTTTTTAGGCATATATATATATATATATATATAAATTTATATATATAAATTAATATATATGTGTGTGTGTAGATGCTCCATAACTTGGACGGGGACGAGCTCAATTTTGCCAAGCACAGTATCTTTAAATGGCAGGGAATTCGAATTCGGAGCTCCCAATTGGAGTCACGGTCAGGTTCTTTTGCATTTGGGAACTTTAGCGCTAACGAAAATTATGAAACTCTATCGATGCAAATCCAAAAGCTTTTCTTATAATGTGTATGATAATAAGTTTATATATAGATCTATCCGACACGGTTTAATACTCTATTTATATAATTATATATATATGTATATTTCAGCTTCAACTCTGTGATCGTTTACGTAAAGCTGAAGATGTGATCACCATGGAAAGTGTTAGCTTCAACCTTTAAGAAAAAGCCAGGCCCCAGGCCAGGCGTCTCTCTAAATGATATTTGGCCATCCCTTCCCCATGTTGTATCTCAGACATAATGAACTTTGAACCAGATCATTGTTGTCTGACTAATTGGTGGAATAGTATCGTTTACTATTTTCGGCTATATCTGATCTGTAGAACCTGGTTATATATAGCTTCCATTGGTCCCGGTTTAGTGCTTTGTGGGTAGCAATTTGTGTCCTCAGTTCAAGGAGCTCTGTAGCTCGTAATTTTCTTTTTTGGCTTTATAATAACCAATCGATTTATACATCTTATATACTGTATATACTGCATTTCAAACCACCCGTCCCCACCTTTTAATATCATCTATGTGTCTCTTAAAATATTCTGGCGAGCAACAACGGTTGAGAGGTTCTAACTTTTGCGTCCCAGCCGTATCCAACGGCCAGGGCACGGGGTACAGCAAAATGCGCCCGCACTCTGAAAACTGAGCCCGCCCAAACGACAGGGGCAGTTTGCAGTCGGAACCCGCACCTGTGAGACGGCCGCTGGACAGTGGACTCTCTCTGTTGCTGCCCCTGTTACCTGTATCCCAAGATACGTCATCATGCTGGGCTCTAACTCTGTAGTCTGCACTCTGCAGTGTGCAACCCTTATAAGTCACGAACTACCAACCACAACAATCAGCGTGATCACTCGTCTCAAAGAGCAATCCATCTTGAGCGGACAACAGCTGTAACATGGCTTCTGTTTGCGGTTCAGTTGTCTACTCTTAACTTCGGTCACCAATATTGTACATCTTAAGATTTACGAATCTTCGATTTTCACGTGTGTTTATATCTGGTCTTAACCTTAAAGTGGTGCAGTATGTTCTCTACAAATTTGTTAGTACAGATAGGAAAGTTGTGGGCGCCGTAGGCGAATTATAAACAATTTTATTTTACTTCAACCCCATCTTTGTACCCTAATATATATATAATAAACATGTTGAAATCGAAAATGTACCAAAATGTTGCATCGGTGAATCTGCATGTATACCGTATATATATGTGTTGTCTTTTTTCTTTTTCTCAATTTAAATAAATTCATAACATGATCCATGTATATCGATCTATATATATATATATATACAATTACATTCTTCATGTTTGCTGAACATATACACATGACCTAGCCGTTTGAGTCAATTTGTCGTGAACCCTTTTCTATAAATTTCTACAATTGGGCTTGCCTATTCCTTTGCGCCTTGACTGATGGGTACCACGTAATGTTCAATTCTTTATCATTATATATATAATATATTAATTCAACCGTCACGGCCCCAATGCAACTTCTCCTATATCTTTGCTCATATAATGTAATAATGTATATATATGTAGCAATTTGATTGCGAATATCTGCTTCCCCTGGCAGTTAGCAGAAAGGAAAGGTTGATTAAAAACAGAGTATACATACTTCTGTCGTGTAGGACATAGCTGTTATCCCAAAAATAGTCCGTCCATATATATATATATATATATATAATATAACATGTTTATAAGCTATATAGCCCGCTGAATAAAAATTGATCGGCAGATTCTTCGAGATCCACTCTTGTAGCGCAATTATAAACATCACGATCACCCAACCTAACGAAGCCTGCATACCCATGTGTAGAATATTATATATAGTCAATTGTAATATATCGAGTTAATTTCATAAATTTTAATTTCGAACGCTCAGCATGAGTTGATTTTGAGACAAAAAAAATTAAATTCACAACTTGGTTAATAACGAAACAACAAAAAACTATACAGAAAACAATAGACAAGTAATATAAAGGGAAAAAAATTAGACTAAGAATAGTAATCACAACAGGAAAGTAGAACAAACGATAAAATAAAAGGATTAACACAGAAAATTTCAAAGAAAAAAAGTAAGGGAAACAGCTAAAAGAGAGAAAAAGAGAAAATAAATAAACTCGGCGTAATATTTACATTCAGGAGAGTTCAGAAATATCTGTTTCGGTAGCTTTCAACCCCATGACATTCAAGAACAAGTTCAAGTTGCCCAGAGCCTTGTTGGCCTTTTCGGAATCGCCGCTCTCATTACTCGTCTTCGCAAGATACATAACACCAAATATTTCATTTCTCACTTCGTCCACAATAATTCTTTGATGGTTCAACAAACCAGCGAGCGACAATGAAGCTAAGAATTGCCAGATATAAGAGTCATCAGTCATCTCTGAGGTGGCAGTAATGATCTTCTTTGATTCGTCATTAGACAAGTAAGGTGGGAAGATGGTAGTTAGTCTGCCTTCGAGACATTGGAACAACTTGTCGTAACTGTATTGCCATTGCGATAAATCTTGTGCACTCAAAGATTTAGTAAATTCTTGTTTGATCAACTCTAATCTTGAAATTAAGATAGTCACCAAGGATAAACCTAGCTTGGTAGTAGATAGGAAGAGAACGTTGTTGTTGGCCAGCACGGCATCCAACACCTTTAACACGTCTTGGAACTTAGATTCACTTAAGTACAACACAAGAGTTTTCATCACGGTTAACTGGAACAAATCAATTTTCTTTGAAACGTTTGTTGGAATCACATAATATTCTTGGGCATAGTTCTTGTACGAACCTTTGAGAATGACATCAATCTTCTGCAAGTTTGTGAAGATATACTCAATCAACTGGAATTTCTGCTCTGCTGTTAAAAAGTGGAACAATCTATTAAAAACTTTCATCATCTTATCAAAAGACAAGATAGAAATGAAAGGCCCAATAACATCGTTGTTCGAAGTACTCATCTTATCATTCAAATGCAAAGATTTCCACAATTCTGTTGTAGAAAATTCCTGGTTTTCTCTTTCCATTGACTCCAACTTCAAAATTTGGGTGTAAATATTCTCGATGATAGATAATTGGAAAGCCCTTGAAGATCTTGAAAAGCTGTATTCTTTTGGTAATATGTCCTCTTCAGAATGCACTGCAGATTCATCTTTGGTTTTCAATAGCAACTGTTTTCTTGGTTCCTTACCAGTACCAAAGGAGACTTTACCTAAAGCACCCTCTCTACTCAAAACACCTGTTCTTTCACCTCTCTCTTTGGCAACAGTGACAGCTTTAGACACCTGTTGTTGCATTCTTTGCAAGGCAACATCAGCTCTCTTGGATCTTCCTCCCAATCTGTGGCCAGATTGCTCCAAATACTTCTGGGCAATCGAACTCATGTTGTTCTCGTTTATAGAAGAGTTTAACACCTTGTAGACTTGACAGTAGAAATCCTCATTATATGGATCATCAGTAACAATTTGTGACAATTGGAATCTTGTGACAAAGTCCTTGTCCCTTGGGTTCATAAATCCCGAGCATCTAGTAATCTTAGAAACTTTTTGCTGTCTCATCAAAAACTTTTCACGCTCTTCAGGGGTCATACTTTCAAGCTGTTGTTGCAGTTGAAATTGGTGCTGTTGCTGTCTCTGCTGTTGATTATAGTGGTGGTGTCTGTTGTTGTTCCCATTGTGATAGTTATTTCTGTAACTTGGCTGTTGATACTGATGTGGTTGCTGCTGCTGCTGCTGATGGTGTTGTTGTTGTTGCTGCTGTTGAGGCAACTGTTGTTGTGGAGGCATGCTTTGATCTTTAGCTTGTTCATGCGCTGCACCGAGCACTGGGAAATCGACATCTCTCTTTTCAACAAGTGGGACATTTTGTACTTGAGCTTGCTGTGAGGGTTGCTGCTGCTGTTGCTGTTGAACTGGTAGTGGTTGCTGCTGCAATGGTTGCTGTTGTTGCTGTCCCTGACCAAGTTGTGGTGGTTGCTGTTGCTGCATAGGTGGTGGTGGCATAACTTGAGGGAATTGCTGTGGTATGTTTCCCATTGGCTGTTGACCCATCTGAGGTGGGAATCCCATAAACTGTGGTGGCATCATGCCCTGGTTAAAAGGTGGTGGTGGAGGCATGAAACCCTGTGCCATAGCCTGAGCAGCTGCTGCCATGTTCGGAAACTGACCAGATGCAACAGCAGCGCTTAAGATCTGTTGTTGGATTTGTGGAGGTAACATATATGGCGGCATTTGCATAGACATCTGTTGCTGAGGCTGGTTACTTCTCAATTTAGCCTCAATTTCTTCCAACGATAGAATTTTAGTTTCTGTTGGCTTAGTGGAAGGTGTTGCTTCAGGCTTGGTGCTTTCATCTTTCTTTTGTTCATCACTCCAAAGAGAGGCCATTGGTTGTAAAATCTCGTCTGCCTGTGCAGCTTGAGCATAACTGAGCTGCTGGGCTGGTGGTTGAGACGCTGGTTTTGGTTTCGAGCCAGCGCCACCAGTAAAGTCAAAATCTTTACCAATATTGGTCGTATCTCCTCCAAATGTTTCATCGTTGAATATATCTTCACCTTCTTCACCTAAACCTTCGTATGTATCTTCATAGTCATAGGTTTCCAATTGGTCATCGTCTCCCCCTCTAGTAGAAGGATCTCCTGCAGGGTCAAATCCAAAGAACGACATTATCAATCAGTGTCAGACGGTGCAGAGCAGGATTAATTCAATTCTATAAAAGGATGGTGTTATACAATGAAGGGGATCGATAGAAACTCTAATTTGATTAGTTTGGAGTCTTTCAAGCGTTAAAGCTGACAGGGCACTCATCCTGAAAGCTTGGAAGGTTGGCGCACTCAAAAATTTCATCAATCGACGAATTCTCAACGATAGTTTTGGCAGCATCTGTTAGCTTATGTCAGTTCAGCGAGATTACCTTTATTTTATTACGTAATCCATCAGCTGGAAACCGCTGCCATAATCTAATGTCTACGATTCGATACAATCATGTTGCCGAAGTTGAGACTGTTCAGGGGAAAGCAATCATTATCATATAATACGAAATAACAAATCACAAATTGACATGAGCAAAAAAGAATAAAAAATAAAAAGTTACCTCATGCTAGGTTTTCGCAAAGAAAGCGTAGCATCGGAAGCCTTCGGCACCTTTAAGGAAAATAAAACAATAGAGCAGACAAATGAAGTATATAATACGTGTTAGAATGTACATAACAAATCGGCATAACTTACCAAATATAAAAAGAACCAAAACTAGATAGATATGAACTTAGGCTCTCATTTCAAATCTTCTACCGCTTGCTGTCTTTCTTTCGGCTCTCATTTCTTCTTCGTCGACATCTCTTCTCGCTCTGTTCAAAATCTTTGTGAAACTTGTCACTCTGAATCTCATTCTTTGGTGCAAGAAACATTTGACAATTTTGATGTGGTAATGGAAGTAGGATCTGAACAATTGGATGTGAGTGATGGAGTTCCATCTGATTTCTTCAGTACTTAGATGTCTAGGGAACAAGACAAACGTAATATACGTCTTGTTAAGACTGTTATCCTTTTCTAAGTGTCTGATTTCCAATGGAATCTCCTGATGCCAGTTGATAACCTGTGGTGCCTTTTGAATTGATCTCTTTCTGGCGTCACTGAATTCTTGTAGGAACACTTTAGAAAACACTTGATCGGTATCATCTTTAAAGACAGTTGAAAAGATAACGGTCACTCTGTCGTTGGAAGGTTTAATGTAAATCGATTCGACATCTCTGTAATTCATAGTGAGCACTTCTTCATTCGAGTTGTTTGGTGCGTCTTCACCGTACAAGTTGTTTGGGTCTGCAGGTTGTTCCTTCGATAGAACAGCATATCTGTCAAAGGCCTTCAGGAATGGAGCAGCAAAGCAATTTCTCTTCAACAAGGATAGTTCGCTGACTAGCTCATCTTTAGCCTCTTGACTGTCAAATGAGACTTGTTCTAAATCGATGTACAGACTGAAGTCGTAACCAGCTTCTGGTTGTCCATCTAGAATTTGAATGAATCGATACTTTGAGTATTTGGAAGACAAGAGATCCAACACATTGTATTTTTCCAAGTCCTTCCAGCAATTGATACGAATAGAAATTAAGATCTTTGTTTTTGATTCCGGTGTGGAAACATGGTACGTTGTGAAATCAAAATCAGTGATAATTCTATCTAATGAGATTGGTGTGTAATCGGAAGCGAATGCGTTGGTAAAAGTTTCTTGAACTAGCAGATTTGTAGATTCTAACTGTAACATTTTGTCTGCAATTTGAATCTGATTATCAAGTCTCTCTTTGATCAATTGATGTCTTCTGAAATTGACACGAATCTTAGCCTCTTTGAAGATAGGGCGGCTCCTTTCATCAACTGAAGTTGGTAATCTGGCCCGCCTTGCGTATTCTCACAGTGTAACGAGAAAGGGAGGACAGCTTGGACAGTGCGCAGACTCAATCTCATCAGCTATGGTTGCTGACACGCAATTCTGTTCTGGCAGACTACCTTGGTTACAAGCTTTTCATATATATATATGTATGTTAAGACGTATATGGGAATAGTATACTCAGTGAGTTGATTATTTATATAAAGTAAAATGGAATATTAAATGAATAGAGTCACACATAAAGTTACAAAAGTAAAAAATATAGTGAAGATTTAAGCAGAAAAAGTAAAAAGTAGTAAAAGAAATTGAGAAAAATAAAATAAAAGAGGGCCAAAAAGATACAGAGAGACGATCGCCATCACCTTCTTGTTTTCACATACTCAGCCAACACGGAATCGTAAGCCTCGCTTATATCAGCATCTGCTCGATGATCGTCTTCTTCTGCATCTTCGTAACTGTCTAGGGAATCGAGGTCATCAGTGTCAGCATTGCCATCAGCTTTGGTAGGGTCCTTCTTCCCTCCATTGCTTTCGACAATATGGCCTCTGGTATTCAGCATGGTATTGTTTTTGGTGACCTTATAGTGCTCTAGTAGATCTTCTCCACCATTTCCATGTCCGTGGCACTCAGATCTCTGCTTACAGTACAAGTCAGCTAATGAGACGCCCGCAGTCTTCAAATTATTTAGTAATTGAATCACACCAACAGCATTGCTGGATGACGACAGAGCGCTTCTCAATATGCCTCTGCTCTCTCTCAGCTTAGCAATGAGTGGCTGCTGATCAGTCTGACTCTTGTCAAGTTCATCGTTTTCTGCTAGAATTAGTGGAATTTCCGTTGAATTCTTGATCAGATTGACGTCTTTAAACGTTTTTGCCTCATCTTTCTCCATCAAAGAAGCAGCAGAACTAACTCTTTCCAACTGGAACGCAGAATTTGAGTCGTCCTTTAACTCAACAGCCTCATCTTCGTTGTCGTTTGAACTAGCGTAAGCAGAATCGGAAGAGTCACCCACACTACGCTTTTGAGTTTCATCAGATTCAACGATATTGTTGATTGACTTTGTAATCACAGATGGCTTGTAGAACTTGGCCATGCTGGTGTTAATTAGCTCTAGCCCTTTCAAAATCGATGAATCAATCGTGATCAGTCTAATTAGTGCTTCCTTACCTTCCACCGATAATGAATTCTTGGTTTGTAAAATCATCAATTCGCTGATATTTGTATGCAATTGTTCACGCATTTGTAAAGCGTTCTTGATAAACTTGGTAATAGTCTTTTTGTCTGCTTTGGCATTGTTGATCTCAATCATAATATCTGAGAAACTCTTGCCATCAAAGTCTTGAATCTTTGAATTCTTAACCGAATCGCTGATAAATTCAGCCGACTTCTTGCTGTTGCAGTCGCCATAGAGTGCACGCTCCATATTCTTTATGGTTAATAGACCAATCTTTTCTTGATATTTCTGTGGAACGTCCGTTTTGTCGAAGTCCAATGAGAATAGACTTTTAGAATTTTTTAAAGAGTGGCATAGCGAAACATAGCAAGGTTCAGTCAACTTGTTTCCCGTCAACGATAAATATCCCAAACTTGGCATCAACGGTAACGTTTCACTCAATTGGATAATTGCGACAGGTGTTAAAGCATTGTTATCAATATTTAGTCTAGCCAACTCTGAAAACAACGGCAAATAAGAAACCAACTTGCTCATAAATGATGGAAATAGCCTCTTGTTATTTGAAATGTCCAAATATTTCAACTTCGGTAACTTCGAAATAGCATCAAAGAACTCTTCAGTGTCACTATTGTCCATCAAGTTACATGTATTCAACGAAATTAAGAGCACCAAATTCCTGTTGTCAGCCTGTTTGGTATATTCAATAAAAGGCTTTAAATATGACCCAATGTCATTATAACCAAGATCAAATCCAACCAAATTGTGGTTTGATATCATCCATTTAGCTATGATGTTGCAGTGATTCAATGTTAGCTCGTTGTATGCGAGACCCAACTTCTTGATGTCCGGCAACCCCAAAACCAACATGTTCTTAAACACTTCTAAATCGTTAATCTTACAACCACTCAAAATAACTTCCTCCAAAGTAGGTCTCATCATCATGGTCGCAGTAAACAATGACCAGTCCATGTCCGATCTATCTTGCAAGTTACATTTCATTCTCTCTGCGGCATCTGACTGTTGAGAGGCGCTTTTCTTTATCCGTTGGGTATTCAAACTCAATGAAGGACATTGCGAAAGGTCCAGTCTCTTTAGCGATTTATTCATAATCAAAAAGAAACACAACAATTTCCATCCCTCAGCATCCATTGGTGTGTTTCTCAAGGACAACTTCTCTAGATACCTCTTGTTGACCAAGGAACTTAAAATAATTCGGAACATTTCCGACGTTAGGGAAACACCATCTAATGAAATACAGTTAACTGGTGCTATTCTAATAAAGTCAGAAAACGACAAAACCTCAATCATACTAGGTCTAGGGTTTCTCATCTGTAGAAGAGGCAAAGGATCTGTGGAACCTTTTGGGATCTGTTTCAAAGTTGCAGGAATTGGCAATATCTCTCTCAAATGGCAACACCTAGTATATAGTTCATCCAATTTCAGGGTAACAACAGGCTTCTCCATTGATTTCTTACGCTTAACCATAGGCTTATCAATTGTAATCTTGTCCTTACTGGTATCATTCTCTTCTGCACCAGTATTTTCCCTGGCCTTTTTAGCAGCTAACAGTTTATCTTGTTTATTGATGGTCGTGTCTAGCGAATTCATGGAACTCATGGATGCTGTTGAACTTGTTTTCTTCATTGAAGAGGATTCAGGGCCAGAATCTGATCCACCGTGGTTTAAATCTTCTTGAGAATGGTTCTCATTTTCATGCATCATCTTCAGATGTGCAGAACCACCAACGATGATACCAGCTGTAGCTGTTTGTTTCTCTTCCGGATCAAGCTTATGTATGACCAGTTCTCCATCCTTACCAATTTCAACGTTACCTTTTCTTGGGTGTCTTGAGGGAATTTGCTGAGGTGGGTCATACACAAACGTGGTCGTTGCAAACGCCACCTTCCTCATAGGTTTCAGTTCACGTAAAACCTTGATTGGTGGTTCTTTGACAATCTTTGGTGGAGGAGCTGCATGTGCCACTGAAGGTGAAGACAAAACTGATAAGACGGAACAATCGTCTGTTTGGGAATAGTTGGCCTCATTGGATAAAACTCTCAATAATGTATTTGCATCATTCGCTGGCTGCTGAGTTTGAGTTCTAGTTCTCCGCAGGATTGATCCAAACATACTTCCTTCCTTTTGATGCTCTTTTTCTTTCTTGTGCTGCTCATACATTTCAAGTTCTATTGATTTGTTGTATTTAGGATGCAGAGCAAAAGCGGAAGGAAGTTTAGGTCTGTCTGGATGTGGAGGTATGACCCCAGGTTCATAAGTGACAGAGGATGCTGTTGATGGGGCAAACACGGAAGTAGAATTAGACTCGAACGAATCGACGGTCCTATTGTTTGATTCCTTGGTCAAGTCTTTCAAATACTCATATAACTTTGGGTCAACCACGTCTTTGTATTGGTCTGCCAAAGTCAGGTTCGCCTTTTTATCAAATATATCGTTCAAATGTTCTTCTTTAGGTTCTGTGAACCCATCTATGTGTGGAAGCTTAGGAGCATGAGTACTGGTTGGGCTGCTTTTTGAATTGGTTGTAGGAGTTGAAGATGTCTTTGCAACCGTTGAAGATCTTCTAGACAGGGGATTCACAGAACTTGATCTCGACCTTGATGAAGAACCCGAGGCAACAGAGTTTGCCCTTGATCTTGAGCCTGAGGAATCCTTGGTAGGTGACTCCTCTTCTTTCTTATTACCGAAGAGTTTCTTCAAAAAACCCCCAGATTTCTTCTTTGGGGTCTCTAGTTCTGCAGGGATGGAGGCTCTACGCGGCGTTTGGCTTGTTAAAGATGAAACATTTGTCGAAGTTCTTGTCAGGCCATTTGTTTTCGGTGAGATGTCACTGGTTTTCCTACTTTCGAGGTTACCATCGGCAGTCTTTGCTCTTGACAACGGGACCATAGTAGGGTCGGATAGTTTATTTCCGACAGTGGCTTCCGATGTTGAAACAGAAGGTGGAGCCTTTGGGCTGTTAGAAGATGCCAAAGACGGTGACTTAATTGGGGTCAAAGCATTTGAATTCAGATTCAAAGGTGCGCTGGTTGAGAAGTTGGAACCCCTTAAAAACCAGTCATATTCAGCAGCTTCTAGAGAACGAAAATGGGATATTTCATGTTGAAGTCTGTTACGTAGCTTTTCATGCTGAGATAAAATAACCTTGTTAGATGATGATGATGATGATGATGCATTCTCCATGGTGAAAGATATGATTGGGGAAGAATTCAGGGAGATAAGGTTATCTTTTCACAAGATAAGAGAAAAGATGGTGTAAGTGGTGATCAAGATAGAATCAATAATACAAGTGAACTGATTATAATAACTGGTGATATCAGTCAAGTTTGAACAGTGACCAAAAAAAAACGATGCTCTTGTATCCAGTGTCAACAGTTGAGGTATCCGATTGATCACAGTTTGGTATCGAGATAAGGTGATGCGGTGCAAGTAAGGGATGCTAAGGAGCGAACAAAAAGCAAATAAGAAAATGCGGTTAAGATGTAAAGTACCAATGGTGAACTTAGATATGGGTACCAGGAAGGAAAGATGAGGAAACGGGAAATATAAACGGTTATGTTAGGGTATTCGATAACAATTACTGGGGGATGGGATGTAGCACCCTATATAGAGGGCACAAAGGGGATGTAGCTGTGTATTTCGTTAACGCACACATCTGCACTTGAGGGTGATGATCCCTGTCATCCTGCGGTTGCGTGTCAATAGCGATTAAATAAAATCACATCGATATATATATATATATATATTATATAATATATTAATTGAATTCGGAGCGTATACAATACAATAATTTAATATGTAAATCACAAATCACATTTTTGTATGACGCATCACTCACTATATAACAATCGCTGCAGTTCGCGCAGCCACCCCCGAATGTTCCAATCTTCCCGGTGGGTGCACCCTGTCGCCTGTGCTCTCCTGAGAGAGTCCACAGTGCAGGCACTCACAGTCACAGGCCGCCGTAGTCACCTATTGCCACGGAACAGCTTGAGCTGGGTCTGCCCCACCCCACCGCGAACTTACTACATACTACTACTTATATATTATATATGATGCACCCCGGACTCGGAGTGTGCCCTCCAGTGTCCAGGTTGACCCCCAAACTTCGGGAACGGGAGTGGGCCGGGATGTGGATAAAGCGGCTGTCGGATGTAATTGTAATTCTGTTTCAATCTCTATGACACACATGGTGATATATATATATATTTGTTAATTTATTTCAAATGTACTAGTGGATCTTGTGTGAATTTGTGTCGTATTCAATCGGATGCATGTGCTGGTATACGTAGTATAAGAACATATAATACGTTTTTGGATGGCATCCTGGTTTATTTAGACTTGAAAGTGCAACTCAAAAATGTGGGCAAGGCATCCATCGGCATCTCTCAGACTCGCAGCCGTGGCCGTATTCTCTCCGATATGCGTTCTCATAGCGACCCCTACACAAAATACTATATATATATATATAATATATTTATATATATGCAACTATATAGGTTTGGAGTGGGCTGGCGAATAGTCAGCTGGTTCATATATACAACGTATACGTTTTTGATCATTATATGTAATTATATAGGTTACAGACACGATTGTGGGGTGGCATCATTTTTCTTTGCAAGGGTCCTCTTTGAACTTCCAGTAATTGTAATTGGCTGTAGCGATCTCTCGCTTATTTCAAACTCGAATGCTCTCTCTTTCTGAAAATTATACACCTTGTATTTATGTATATATATACCTTTTATATACCTTATATGCATATATATATATATATATAGGTGTCAGTCTTTCGGGATCGGCTTAACCTAAAAACAGACCGAGCAGGCAAGTTATCAACTCGGTGCACGGATGGATGTGCCGCCGCGCGCACGTTCAGATCGAGATATACCGTCAAGTATATATATCTATATATATGTATATGTACGTACGAGTTATCCGAATTATAGCCATGCAACTAACTCTCCTTACATCTGGTTCGGATGCCACCGGAGTACGTTCGTTTGGTGTATCTATATGAGTAGTCTTGATTATAATTTTGGTAGTTTATAAATCTCTTGAGGGTGACCTCCATCACAAAGTCTTCATGAATAACGTAGATGTATTCCTTGCCAACGCAACCTAAAAGGGCATTTGCATTTAGGCTATTTTGAACAGCCTGAAAAGAGGTTAGAGACCTTCCGCCTAATATTCTGTAAGACGGGTTTAGTTAGAGAAACATTCGTATCGCGGAAGCATTTGTTGTTCGCAATTATGCTATCATACGTGAATCTGAGAATAAGTATCTGATAATGAACTTTAAAAATTGATTTTGAAACAGAAAACCATCGTTTGAATATAAGCATTACTCTATTGCCTCCGACAAAACTTATTTTGTAAGAAAGAGTGGATGTATATTAATTTCTTACGACATTGCAACTGATGAGCTTGCGAAATTTTCCAGTAATATGATTTTGACATTAGAGTAACAATAATGAGAAATATCTTATTCTTCGAAAGGATACTTACAAGCTCTAAATCCCTTGTAAGAATTCTGAGACATACACCCTGAGTATAAACTATACAAGCGTAAAACGTTAATTATCAATTATGTTAGTGGCCCCTAAACATCTCATAATAATAATCTCCTCGAAACATTGAACTACCATCAATTTCCCCATTTTATGAATTTTAGAGTGTTTTTTATTTAAATTTTAGTTGGACTTTGTGACATGACCCCAGCTGATTTAAAATTTTGCTTGTTTTTCAATTTCTCTTACCATGACAACCCTGAACTTCAACAGTTTTGTGTGATTAATACGAACAAGGGCCTTATTCCGCTTGTTAAAACAACCAAGGCTCACCAGCAAGTGACGTCAAAAAATGGAACCAAAGGCAGACAGGAAATTTTTTGAACAAGCTACGATACCTCAGAAAAGGAGGCAGAAGAGGAGATGGAGCATCCACGACTACTTCAAATAAACAAAGTCAGGGGAATAAACAAAGTAATCGGATCTGCAAAGAATAAGAAAGCAGTAACAAATTAAATGGTGCATCTGTTGGAGACCACGAAGATCAATTCTGCCTCTCACATTTTAGAAACCCAAAGTTTACCTGCCATTATGGCTCGTTCTTTCACGAATAAACGTAGATATTTGTTTCGTAGATATAATTTAGTTTATATAAATGCATAATGGTCATCCCGGGGGACCCTTTTCTACACTGGCAATCTTTTTAGAAAATAAGGCAATCCGCCTTCTATTCCTTGCTTCTTAGATATCATTACTTTAATTATGACGTATAAAGGGTTCTATTTTAGGCCATGTTTGAAGATAGGCGTATTTGATGGTTTTGTGCGATTAACTACAGTGAGATTACGGACTGTCAACGTCGAATAAAGTTACCGAAAACTTGCTTCTCAATATGGCTATCTTCAAATAACAAAGAATATACTTTACAGCAATTTATCCGTTTTTTAATTTGACCATCTATTTGAAATCATTTAAAACTAAATATAATTCCTTCAATAATGTTACCATAAATCGTCATATGTATTTCCTACACTTACAAGGGTATGTTTGACGCGGAGTATCATAGAAGTGTCCAAGTATCATTGATACGAGGAGATAATAAGCTTGCCCTGGTTTTCCTTAGTCTTTTAACTATTTCTTTGGCTAACGATGCTCACTTGATAAAGAACTTTCATGTTCATGGGGTAGCAATTTGAAGCAACTGTATACCAAACTAGCGTTTGTGTGCGCAAAGAGATTACGTTAGACTGGATAATATTACGCTTGTGGTAGCTCTTCTACGTAAGAAACCAGTCTTTCATCGAGATCTGTTTTGTCCAGATCCCTTTCGAGAAATAATTCCTGTAGATCTTAGGGGAGGGGTAGGAAACGGGATCAAGGAGCCAAGGACGTAAATGGCAAAAGCTATATAAGTCAAGATAAAAGCTCCCAGACTCCAGGAGTCCAGTCTCGACTTCAAGTTCAAGTCCACTCTCCCCACACTTGCAAGCTGTAGGTCGTATTATGTAACTCGTGGATATAGGCTGCGTGTCGAGCTGTCAACGTCGGGAATGCCCCGGAGGCGGATGTCAAACGCCACATGCGCACAGAACGACAGCCTCGAGGCGCCGCCGCCACCGCCACCAATTTTTTATCACGGCCCGAGACAGAAAAGCCCCCTAGAAGCCCTCCCCCGTAGGCCTGGCTGCTCTGTTCCCACTGCCCACTGCCCACTGTGCCCAGCACCGAAACCCGTTTCCCTGTGAGGCCAAGCCTGGCCGGCGATACGGTGGGTGGCAGCAATCTCCATCATGTATTCTGTCTTTTCTTAATCTTGTATCCGTAATCAAATAAAATGTCTCCCGAATCTTAATCTTTCAAGCCTTAGCCCTTCTTCGATATATATATATATATACCTTCTCATAAAGGCGTTTTTCTTGTGTTGGCTCACTTCTGCTTTCAATTTTGTCCTTGATAATTTACATGCACCATCAGAGTTTCGTCATCGCATTTCTATTCATTGCATTTTAATACTTTTCTATAATTTTTCTATCAGTTTTTCAGCTAAATAACTATACGCCGAACTAATCAATCATATTTCTTAATAAGAAATCCAACCATAATGTCAGACTCAGATACCGATAATCCGGGAAACGTTGAAAAGGGGGAGTATCCAGAACTATCCTATCAAAAAAGATCTTTATCGTTTCTATTTTCAAAGAATGTACCACCACTACCAACTCAAGAAGAGAGAGTCAGATTCCCACATACCCATTCAAATCCAATTTCCCGGATATTCTTTGCATGGTTGAATCCGCTGATGACTGTGGGTTACAAAAGAACGTTGTTACCTCAAGACATGTACTTGTTGGATGAAGATATGACTGTTGAATATATGTATGCCAAGTTCAAGACTTCCTTCGAAAAAGAAGTTACTATTTTGAAAGAATCACACATAGCCAAGAAACTTGAAGAAAGGGGCGAAACTAGTGACACATCTTCTGTTACTTTTGAAGATGACTTGGAAGACTTTCAAATCCCTTTGAAAACGTTGGTAAAGCACTTGTACCTAACTTTCTGGTATCAATATACAAAATCTTGGGTTGTTAAAGGTTTGTCTGATGTGGCATCTGCTTTAAACCCTTTACTCCAAAAGCAGTTAATCAATTTTGTGCAACGCAAGGCTTATGGTGTGGAAGCTAATACTGGTAAAGGTGTCGGATATGCTTTAGGTTGTTGTTTTATGGTGTTATTTGTTGGTATCACTATTAACCATTTCTTCTATAACTCCATGACAGTTGGTGCCAAGGTGAAAGCTGTGTTGACCAAAGCAATGTTAGAAAAAAGTTTCAGATTGGACGCCAGAGGACACCATGATTATCCAGTTGGTAAAGTTAATTCCATTATGGGTACAGACTTGTCCAGAATTGACTTGGCTATTGGATTCTTCCCATTTTTAATCACTTTTCCAATTCCAGTGGCTATCTGTATTGTGTTGTTGATTGTTAATATCGGTGTTGCTGCTTTGGTTGGTGTTGCTTTGTTTGTGTTTGCTACAGCCTTGATTGGCTCTTCCTTGAAGACTTTATTCCGCTACAGAACTCTTGCTAATAAATACACTGATAGAAGAGTCAACCTAGTCAAAGAATTGTTAAAGAACTTTAGAACCATCAAGTTCTATTCTTGGGAAATGTCCTATCAAGCCCAAATTCAAGAGGCTAGAGAACACGAGATGAACTACATCTTCAAATTACAGAGCGCTAGAAATGTTTTAACTTCCTTCACCATTTGTTTACCTACAGTGTCGTCCATGGTTGCATTTCTAGTCCTCTATGGTTTGAACAGTACAAGATCGATTGGTTCCATTTTCTCATCTTTGACATTGTTTCAGGTTTTAGCACAACAGTTCATGCTTGTTCCGATGGCTGTTGCCCTTACCACCGATATGGTCGTTGGTTTACGTAGAGTTGCTGGGTTTTTCTCCTGCGGTGAAGTTGAGGTTGATGGTCAACCTTTCCTAGTGCTAGATGATCCATCGCTTGCGTTAAAGATTGACCATGCCACTTTCCATTGGAAAAGATTTGAAAATGAGGAGGAAGATGCTGAAAATCCCGAAAATCCTATAGACCCTGACCACATTCCCGCTGTTGTTTCTACCATAGCTACAGAATCCGATTCAGTTACCTCTGAAAAGAAACATCCTTCATCGAGTGGAAGTACTTCTGAACAAGAGCTAAAAGAGACACAGTTCCCTGGCTTGCTTGACATTTCATTGGAAATCAAGAAGGGAGAATTCGTTGTGGTTACTGGTACGATTGGTTCTGGTAAATCCTCGTTACTAAGTGCAATGGCAGGTTTCATGCTTAAATCTGAAGGAAGTATTGCGGTCAACGGTGATTTGTTATTATGTGGGTATCCGTGGGTTCAGAACGCGACGGTTCGTGACAATATAATTTTCGGATTGGACTACGACAAGGATAGATACGATAGAGTTGTTTCTGCGTGCTCATTAGAGAATGACTTTAAACAGCTCCCAGGTGGTGATCTGACTGAAGTTGGTGAAAGAGGTATTACTTTATCTGGTGGTCAAAAGGCAAGAATTAACCTTGCCAGAGCTGTCTATGCGGACAAGGATATCATTTTGTTGGATGATGTATTAAGTGCAGTTGATGCCAAAGTTGGAAAACATATTATGGAGGACTGTATCATGGGCTTACTCAGCGAGAAAACTAGAGTTTTGGCAACTCATCAGCTATCTTTAATTGGATCTGCAGACCGTGTTTTATTCCTGAACGGTGATGGAACAATTGATTTGGCTACCTTTGATGAGCTGAACAACAACAATCCTAGTTTTGCTAAGTTGATGGATTTCAGTAAGAACAGTACGAAGAAGGACCCTGAAGACGATGAGAATACCGATTTTGACAACGAGATGATTGAGCAGGAAGAGGATCTGATTAAAAGACAGATCACTGAAGCTCAATCGTTTGTGGACAGGGAAGCTGAGGGTAAATTGATAAGAGCAGAAGACAGAGCTGTTAACAATATTAAGTGGGATGTTTATAAGACCTACTTCAGATTGGGTTCTGGTAAATTGGGTATTTTCTTTTTACCTTTGATTCTTTGCAACATGATCCTCTCAACCTTCTTCCAATTGTTCACAAATAACTGGTTGACTTTCTGGACCGAGAATAAGTTCCCTGGGAGATCCGATGGTTTTTATATTGGATTGTACGTGATGTTCACCGTTTTGTATGTCATATTCTTATCTGCCGAGTTTTATATGATGGTTTATTTCTGTAATGGTGCTTCAAGAAAGTTGAACATTTTAGCATCTCAGAGGTTATTACATGCTCCAATGTCGTTCATGGACACTTCGCCAATGGGTAGAATCTTAAATAGGTTCACCAAGGACACTGATGTTTTGGATAACGAAATTGTGGAGCAGATTAGACTATTCTTCTTCCCATTCTGCCTTATTTGTGGTATTCTTATTTTATGTATCATTTACTTGCCTTGGTTTGCCATTGCTGTGCCATTTTTGGTGGTTCTTTACTATTCTGTGGCTACATTCTATCAATCGAGTGCTAGAGAGATCAAGCGACTGGAAGCACTTAAGAGATCCTTCGTGTATTCCCATTTCAACGAAACTTTGGGTGGTATGGAAACGATTAAGGCTTACCATGCATCACAAAGATTTTTGGATACCAACGATAGATTACTCAACGAACAAAACGAGTCTTACTACGTCACCATCGTCAACCAAAGATGGTTGGCGGTTAATTTGGATTGTATTGCAACTCTTTTCGCGTTGTTGATTGCGCTATTATGTTGTTTTAGAGTGTTTGACATTTCTGGTGCTTCCACTGGTTTGTTGTTATCGTATGTTTTAACGATCGCTGGTACCTTATCGCTCATGTTGAGATCTTTGACTCAGATTGAAAATGAAATGAATTCAGTCGAGAGAATGAAACATTATGCTACCGAATTGGTTCAAGAAGCTGCATATGAGATACCAGAAAGGGATCCACCTCCTTCATGGCCTGAAAGGGGTGCCATCAAGTTCACAAACGTCAGCATGAAATACAGACCTGAGTTGCCATATATTTTGAAGAATTTGAATTTGGATATCAAACCTGGTGAGCGGGTTGGATTCTGTGGTAGAACGGGTGCTGGTAAGTCAAGTTTGATGAGTTGCCTCTATAGATTGACCGAAATTGATGGTATCATCAAAATCGACGACGTTGATATTTCGAAGTTGGGTTTGCATAGGCTACGTTCCAAGTTGTCCATCATTCCTCAAGATCCAGTGTTGTTTACTGGTTCTGTGAGATCCAATTTGGATCCATTCAATGAGAGAACGGATGACGAGTTATGGGATGCTTTGAGAAGATCCGGATTGATCCATAAGGATGTCTTGGACAGAGTCAAGTTCCAAGATAAGAAGGATGAAAACTTGCACAAGTTCCATCTAGATCAACCTGTCGAAGACGATGGCTCCAACTTTTCTCTAGGTGAAAGACAGTTACTTGCACTAGCAAGAGCTTTGGTCAGATCATCCAAAATTTTGATCTTGGATGAGGCAACTTCGTCGGTTGATTATGAGACTGATTCTAAGATTCAGAAAACTATTGTTAATGAATTTTCCGATTACACCATTTTGTGTATTGCTCACAGATTGAAAACTATCCTCAACTACGACAGAATCTTGGTTCTTGACAAGGGAGAAATTGTGGAATTTGATACCCCATGGGCATTGTACAACAAAACAGATGGTATCTTTAGATCTATGTGTGCCAAGTCAGGTATTAGTGAGACTGATTTTACTCATTTGTAAATAGAATTTGTACTCGTATTTATAGATAAGTTGCTTCCTATTTGAATTCTTTTTCGGTTATTTTCATTGTTTTAATTTTTAATTTCGCTTACTGTTATAAACTCAGTTTTTTTTTTTTTTTTCGTTTTTTTTTTGTTCGAAATAAATATTGCACAGCCTGAAGTAGTACAGGATGTCGCTAACAACTGCCAAGTGGAATCTTCAAGCGAGATGCTCCACCTCAAGTTTACAACGCAGGAGACAAACACGCGGAGCATCCAGATTCTACTGCCAACTTGTTAATCGCCGCCTCCCGCAAGTTTACATCTTTGGTCAATAAACCACCTGAAATACCGATCGAACCCTCGTTGAAGCAAAGATATAAAACTAGCGCTCGATGTTTTAAGGCGGATCCGCAAGACAACGACGTACAGAAACGCGGCGGTGCCCGCACTGGGGCAGCCAGACCGTAGATGTCCACCGAGAGCGCTTGAGGCGAGCGGATGTTCCCATAACGGTTGGCCCCAATGGACGGGAGATTGCCCAATTTGTCACTTTGAGAGATAAGTCTACGGCGCGGGTACTCAAGGCGAGCAATTGGTCTTCAATGTGTCAATGGTGAGAGCAAAAATTTCCACAAACACGATATATAAATATATCATGGCGACCGCATCCAGATATAGCTACTTTTTACTTCTGTTTTTAAGTGACTTTATTGATACGGTTCATTAATCAACGATGTTTTGGAAAAGTGTATCCCAAAGGCCACTCACATTAGTCGCCAGATTGGCAAAGTTCAAAAATGTCATAAGACTTCAATCTACGAATACCAGCAACGGTGGGTCAATGGGATCAACCCCATCTTTCAACTCCGATTTTAAATTCAACAGCAAGCTGTCGTTGAGTCTCGGCCTGGTGGCTACAGCTTCTATTGCATGGTACATGCAGCAACATGATTCCCAAAACAAGATTTCGAACGAGATGGCATCCGGTCCAAGGTTAGTCACATTTGCCGAACTTCAAATGCACAACACCTTGGAAGACTGTTGGATTGCAATCCACGGCAAAGTGTACGATGTTACCGAGTTTCTGGCCAACCATCCCGGTGGTGTTGCTAGAATCGTTCGATTTGCAGGTAACGATGCCACAAAAGGGTTCAGCACAATGCATACTCCAACGTACTTGGACCGCCATTTACCAAGCCACTGTCATATCGGTGAGATAAATGACTTGCCAAGTCAGTTAAAGAAGAACAAGAAGAAAAATAAGAAGAGTAAGAAGACAAAGACCGTAGAAGAGGAACAACCAAGTACCGTTACTCACACTGAAAAAATCGTCTTAGGCGACTCGGCCTTAGAGATTACCACCCAAGACGTTTCCGAAACCGCAACGTCAACAGCAATTACACATGACGATAATGCTATTGAATCCACACCATCTAAGCACGCTAAAAGGAAGCGTCATAACAGGGTAATAATTTTGGATGACGAGGAAGACGACGATGAGGATGAACTGCTCTCAGCTGAAGACCTTGCTGAAAAGCAAAGATTAGAAAACGTCAAGAACATGCCGCCATTATCGCACATGTTCTCCATATCCGATTTTGAATCTGTTGCTAAGAAAGTGTTACCACCTGTGACATGGGGTTATACATCTACTGGTTCTAACGACGAGTTCTCGTTGCGTGAGAACCATTACGCTTTGGGTCGTATTTTCTTCAGACCAAGATGCTTAATCGATGTTTCCAACTCCCACATCGACACCACATTATTGGGACAGAAATCGGAGGCACCTTTCTACATTGGAGCGTTCTGTGGTTCACACTTGATGCAACCTGAAGGAGAGAGAGTGTTGGTAAAAGCAGCTGGCAACGAAGGCCTGCTATACATTGTTCCTAACTATGGTAGTGTTTCATTAGAGGAGTTGTACAGTTTGCGTACCAAACCTGATCAGAAGTTGTTCTACCAGGTTGGGTTTGCTGACAGAAGACAGGTTGAAGAGGCTCCTGCATACTTCCAAAAGATCGAAAAAGAGATGCCTCACGTGAAGGGAATTTTCATTAATGTGGACATCCCAGTTGTGGGTAACAGAGAAAAAGACACCAAGATTAGGGAGGCGGTCCAAGATGACATTGCCGATGGACTGAACACGCTCATCTACGACAGCAGGCAGTATGCTAACCTATCGTGGGATGACTTCAAGAAGTTCCAAGAATCAACCAACATTCCAATCATCTTGAAAGGTGTGCAAAGAAAAGAGGACGTCGTCAGAGCTGCAGAATTGGGATTGAAAGGTGTGTTGATTTCCAACCATGGTGGTAGGCAGCTAGACTATTCTCCACCAACGATAGAAGTTCTTGCACAGACCAAGAGGCTAATGAAGGAGAAGAACATTCAAAGAGACGACTTCCATCTGTTTGTCGAAGGAGGTTTCAGACGTGGGTCCGACATCATCAAGGCACTCTGTTTGGGAGCTAAGCCTGGTTTGGGAAGGGGTATTTTGTACAGTGAAGTTTACGGTCAGAAAGGTGTGGAGAAGGCCATCCAATTGCTTAAAGAGGAGATTAACAGGGACTTGAAGTTGATGGGTGTGCAATCGATTGAGGATTTGAATGAATCCTACTTGGACACGTCAAGTTTGGAATTCAAGTTCATTACTTCTGATAACCAATACAATAATAACTACACTCCGATGCCAGCACCGCAGTTTAGAAAGCAGTAATTTAGAGAAAAAGACGAAAAAAAAGAAAAATACATAACTTATATACATATAAAAATGAAACGACTTAAAGCAAAAAAAAAAAAAAAAAAAACTCATGCGTGTAAATAAAAATTATAACACCGACTTCGATCAAGCACTGATGTGCCTTCTCCAAACTTTAGCGTTGCTGCAATAAACTCTTAAGATGAATCTAGGCAGAAAGTTATAAATGAGGAAGTAGATAAAATTAAAAACTGAATCGACTTTAGAAACTTTGAATTCAGAAAAGGCGATCTGATCATTGAAATTCTCAACGACGGATTCGATGGAACCGACAGGAAGGTGGAGGAGGTTGATAACTTTGATGCCATCGGAGTCGTTAGTAATTTGCCCTTCTGAGGAGCTGGCCCACTCACTCAACCGTTTACCATCATATTCGGCAACTGCGAAATCGTAGTCTTGCAATCCAAAGACAACAATAGCAGAAACTGATAGTTTAGGTTTCAAGAATTCGACAAATTGGAAGTCCAAAGTTGATAATTTGCTGTCACCCCCAGTGTACCGGTTCAAATCAACAACGATATCGATCTCATCGCAACCTTTGTCTGCAAGTGTTTTCGAACAAGTTTCGAAATCATCTTTTGAATTCAAAGGGTTTTGTATCCAATGGAACTGTGATTTCAATTCAGGGTTCAAGTATTCTAGATCGTCCAATAGATCGATCGATTCCAATCCAACAGAGAAGACCGATAACCCGTCTTTAGCGAAGGACCTTGCCAATAGGAATCCCAAGTCGTTGTTAGCGTTAACAATTAAAGCGTTCTTCATTCTTTATTAAGGTGAACTGTATTTTAATATAGTTGATACTCTTGTAAGAGAAATTATTAATCAACATATATAAAGAAAGAAAGAAAGAAAGAGTGGAGAGATATTATTATATAAGGTACAAGGTACAAAAAGACTGTAATCCAATTCACTGATCACAAAACATGCCCCAAAACCAGGAGACGCACCCGCTGCAGCAATCTTCTGCACAGCCAGCTTCCAGCCACACTAAAAAAAGATGCAAATACGGGGCGTCCGCTTCCTGCCCCGTGCCTGGGCACTTGGGCAGAGCAGGGGAGGGCAAGTTTCTGTTATTGACTATCACCCATACCTATATTAATGTTCCGTGACTCTATTCTATAACGTTCAGCGCAAAAAAAAAAAAAAATTAGCACGAAATAATCAGGTCAGAGAAACTTGACATGTTTCTTCACCTCCGTAAATAGATCGGACTTAATGGCGTTCACTTCCGTCTCCAAGACGTTCAATTGTTCATCGATATTCGAGAATTTGGAAACGAGTTGGGAGTTCAATTGGTGTTCGGACAACCCAGAGATCTTTGACCAACTGTTGTAATCAATGGATGTCAACGAAGTTGGCAAATTAGAACCAACCACCGGACCGATCATAAACGAAAATAGAATCATCTTTTGCACTTCGGTATTGCAACCCATAAATTCGTGATTGCTCTCTGTTCCAATGAATTTCTTTAGAACTACCAAATTTCTCACTAATTCGTTGAACGATAGCCTTGCTCTAGTAACAACAGTCTTCAAAAAATTCGCAACACTCTTCAACTCCGTATTCGTTGTCTTTGTAATTTCTGTAGCGATGATCACCATGAGGATGTTCATGATTTGAGTTCTTTGGGCTGTGTTCTTGAATAGTTTGTGCTCGAATGCAACGTCGTCCTCATCTTCATCTTGGTCAAAGCCAGAATCATCATCACTGACTAGATCTGGAACATCACAATTCGTGATAAACCTAGGGACGTAATGTGATTGGGAGAGTTGGGTTTGAGCTGTAGAGTATGTGTAATTCTGCATGTTGTTCTGCGGGATGTGTGTAAATTTGAGAATGCTGGGATATATGTAGAGAAGTAAAAATGGTGATAAAAAAGTGGTGAAAGCACAAAAACTGGGACCGTAAAATAATAAAAGCGTAAAAAACTGAGTTAACCAACCAGAGTAAAAAAGCAATAATAACGATAGTAAAAAGGACAAATAAACCGTAAAACTTACACTTGAATTAAAAACAAGAAAACTAGTAGTGTAAGTGAATGTGCCTATAAATTTAATTCGTAAGATAGTTGATCAAAACAGAACGAATAATTAACCAACTATTGAAAACTAATAAACAAAATAAAATATCTAGGAAGTGATCTGATGATTTTCGGAAGCGTTTAAACGTAGGAAATCATCTTGAATCTATGTATAATATCAGCAATAGTAAAAGGGGACAAACGGAATAAAATAAAAGTGAAATAGTGAGTAAGGAATTGATGTCAAGTTGAGTTGAGTTGAGTTGAATTGAAGTTGAGATTTAATTAGCCTTTCTTAGAAATAAACTAAAAAAAAAGCACGACAGGAAAGTTTGATGTTCTAATCGATAACGGAACTTCAGGTCTTCCAATGTTAACCGGAATTAGAACAAGAACAAACTAGACGAAATTAAACAAAAAAACTAGAAAACTAGAGATATTTAAACAAGAAAGGCAAGAGGACAAACAAGGCAGGGTGTTAAGGGTTATAATGACAAAGGTAGGCGAAAATTTAGTCATATCAAATTTGGTCAAATGACACTTTGCGAGTTTCAATGAAACGCAAATGTGTCATCGTAACATTTTAGCTAAGTGATTACTTAACGGATGGTGCGAGCAGCGAGTATGACTCACTCGGCTCAACTTCTTCTGATTTGTCTCGTTTGCTTCGCCTTAATGGCAGACGGCAGTTGCCAGTTGGCAGTGACGAGACTGAGAGTCCGCTGTGGAGTGTACTCAGTACTGTGTGGCATGCTCTTCTGTCACGTACATTTTTTACAACTGTATGATTCCGTCAATATATATGACTTATTTCTATCGATTGATTCCAAGACATCATGTGGTCACTGATCATCCGATGCTTATTCTACATACTCTTGGTCCTATACAAATTAGCGTACAAAAATATACACATGCACCACACACATGGCCATTGGCATTTGCCATCGAAATTTGAGAGGCCACCAATTTCCAAATCATGATGATTCATTGCCCTTCGCCGACGCGGCCGTCGTCGCCTTTAGTAAAGTCGTAGCCGAAGACGATGGCGTCGACGTAGCCCAGACCCTTCAAATGGCCCGCGCGAGGCACACGGCCGATTCGGTCAAAGCCCAGCTTGTCCCAGATGCGCGCGGAGGCGACGTTGGTGGCGTACACGAGGTTGAAGACGCTGTAACGGAAACCGAGCCGTGGTGCGTACACCAGGTAACTCTCCCCGAGGCGTTCACCCACTCCTTTGCCTCTGCGATCGCTGTTGACGAGGAAGCCTGCGTTACAGTTATGCGAAGAACGGCCTGGGTAGTTTGGTTTGATGTAGTAGCACCCGAGGAAGGCCTCTTCCAACTGCATTTTGTTCAGCTGTTTCACCGATTCTAAAGTGTGATGACCTTGGAGCATGAACGCAATGAAGTTAGGGAAGTAGTAATCTTTGAACTCCTGAACTGTCAATGGAGCATCTTGAGCCAAAGTCTGTCCTGCTTCCACCTCCTTGTTGTACTGCTCGTGTGAGATCTCAAAGAGTGCCCTGGGACACTCATCTATGGAGTTGAAAGGCAAGATTGTCGCCTCTGTTCCGTCCTTCAAAACTTTGCCAATTGGATCGTAGATTTTTAGGTGATCTGGAACAACCATGATTCTTAGTATTTTTCTAATTGTCTGAGTCGACAGAACTACAAAACCCTTCCTTTAGAAAGAGAACGTGTATAGGGTAGACCGCATGTATGCGCATGTCCACACACAGATTAATTTACAGAGAGAGAGAGAGAGAGAGAGATCGAGATAACGGAAGAAGAAATCTGTCTTGGAAATCGAGGCTCCTGGCAAGTTTAGCACGCGCGGCAGGTATCGAATCCGCCGGTTTTTTGATGATGTTGGTGATTACATCATCGAACACAGCCTGGATTCTATTTCTCGTATTTTACCCCGATTAGGAAGGTAGATTGCGGCATCAACGGGCCCATCTATGGCCTCTTTATGGCAACTATGTCGATATGCTTGGTGAAGACGGGAATAAGGGACGGAAACGGGGGTTTTGTTTTGGTAAATTGTACTCGTCTTCAGATCGCTTTGTTATCTCTCTATTGCGTATATTGCTCATGCTGTTCAACAACGCTTATTTGCTGTCATAGTTCCCTTCACCTTTAAGTGTATTTTTGTGTCTTCGAGTATAATTATTCCTTCCTCTTTCTTAAAAAAAAAAGGAAAGCACAAAAACTGTTCCCCCCAACTTCCAATTTGCAACATCTTATTAAATTTATATGTTTGGCTTGTTTTCAGAATCTTGCTAAGTTACTCTGTTACATCATACACCATGATAACGCATAACAATAAACGCAAGCTATACGATTCACCCACATACTCTGAATCTTCAAACGACACAACAAACACAGCTGCTTCACCTTATCTCCCTAATTCTAAGTTTGAGTTATCTCCCACTACAAATCCCACGTACCCAGCTTTTAACCCTTTGCTTTATCTAAACTATAGAAACACAAACTTGGTTAAAAACATAAATGCTATCAACTTGTTGAACATCAACGACGAAGAACACACTTTAGAAATGATCGGTGATGGTTCTTTCCCGCTCTTCAACCAATCCTGTATCGAGATCATGAAATGGGAGTTGCTTAACTACATCAAATCAACCAAACAGGAACCTCACAGCATTTACAAATCAAAAGCATGCTTTGAATCACCAAAATTAAAGGATTGTAAAGATATATTACCTTTCATTTATGCCGCTTGGACAAACGAAGAAACTTTGAAAGCTATCAGTGCCATATCAGGTTTTGATTTGAAAATATGCCTAGATTACGAAATAGCACATTTTGCAAGAAGTTCAGCAGGTAGCAGGAAAAGACACCGTCGCCATCACCATCGCTCTCAACAACCTTATCAAAAGAGGAGCAAATCAGATCGGGCCAATGGCCACCTGATAGTCCGTAAAAGTTCCATCGCCTACCCTTACATCTGTCTAGTCAAAGTCTTCTCCACCGAATCATCTCCTACATCGCCATCCAACCCGATAGAGTCGTCACCAGGTGAATCACGGTCCAACTCCATCGCTAGTCCCAGAAACTCGAATCAGTTTGACAGCTCGTTACCTGAAGGCTACGCTGTTGTCTTGCAAGGCCGTTTGATAGATAACATCGCATATAGAACGTTGCCCTATTACAGAAGAGGCAAATCTACCAAATCATCGTCTCAATTCAATATCATGCTCTGTGCAACTTTCCAACCGGTCGATCTTATCAAATACGAAGATTTGAAGTTCATGAACAACTATAGCACAATCAATAATGCACAGAGATTGATTTGCGATTCGACTTATACTACAAAAAACAGCAAGAAGAAAGTGGAAAAGAGGGGGAATGAGTCTGGACCTTCCTCCCCCTTGTTTACGACACCCGAGGAAGAGAAACACGTGGAGAAGTACACCGATTTCGATGAGTTCGATCAATATAAATCCTGGTTGGACGGTATTTATAGTGGCAAATCAGTCGACGTTCCTGTGGCCAGTACTGGAAGTTCAGGCGCAGCGAAGAGAAAGAAGAGAACTTTCAGCCTTGGTAACATGCCAATTTGCGGGGGAAGTTCCTCCAACACCAACAGGAACAACCAAAAGATGCCGACGGACTATCTCAATTCGCTAAGACTACTCCATTCTCAACTGCACCAACGTCAAAGCAAGATTGATTCCTCACCCCCAATAGAAAGGAAGCCTGTTCATGAATCTCCTTCATCTTCGACAACTGAGAAACCACACGATAGCTCAGCAAGTGGTCCAACTGCGACGAGCACCAATAGGAGAAGCCATTTGAATAAGCCTTGAACTTTTTGGTATCTTCACTCTCTTTGTTCAGCTTTTTATTCACGCTTACATTTTGTAAAATTCATTTAATTAATTTTTTAATCTTAACTTTCAATCTTAGAGGGTTGTTTTCTTGGGTGCAGGGCGTAATTTTATTTAATTTTTTTTTGGCTTCGTTTTGTTTCTTTCGCTTGATAGAGTTGAGATTATCAATTAGTTGTTTGCGTTAGGGTAGCTAAAATTGTTTTTTACATGGACATCTTCACAATAATTTTCTTACATTTTTTGTGTTTTGTATTTTTCTTCTGTCTTTTCGTTTTTCTTGTTTTCTGTATATTTGATGTACTCAATTTAAATATTGCATTTTCATAATACTTACTTTTGCATTAAGTTGAATGAAGTTCAAGTAATAATAACAAAAAAACAGAGAAGAATTAATAAATAGATCAAAACAACGAGATAACAAAGAATAGCCTCCTAAATTCATATTCCCGTAAAACCGTTGCCAAGAATTCCGAACGGTCCACCTGCACCATCAGCTGAGGGAGCAATCTCGGATCCAATTCCAGACCCAGATCCAGATCCAACCCCCTTTGGGTCATCAGGTCTGCTATTGCCACCAGTAGCACGTGCTCCATTTGACCCACCACTCATACCAAAGTCAAAGTCACCAAAGACCATATTTTCATCAAAGTTGATAGGCCTGTTTTCACTAATCAATTGCCAGAGTTCATCAAACCCAACGCTAGCGTCATCGGAAACAACAGGTGTCCTATCTGAGCTAGCGTTTGAAGCTGCAGTGGCTTCCATAGCTGGTTCCGAGCTGTGCACTTGAGGCTGTTCGATTGGCCTCTGCTGTTGATGGAAGGGAAGCACCTGTTTTTGAAATTGGGCAGGAACAGTCTTCTGTCCGAGGAAAGGCTGTTGTTGTTGTTGTTGATGTCCTTCCTGTTGCTTGGGCGGGATCAGTGCTGGATGTTGAAACGGATCCTCTGTAAGGTCCATACCTTCGAAATAGATTTTGTTCTTGTCTGTCGGTAACGCAGTTGTAAACAGTGCACCCAATGGGACAAAAGGTGAGCTTTGAGACTCATCAGCAACTCTGGCTGATTGTGACACGGTATTCGTGTCCTTACAAGGCTCAACTCTTGGTGCAACCGGCCCAGGGACAGGACTTGATAACCCAGTTGACGGAGAAGCAGGCGATATTGCTACGGTCTGCAGTGTGGGCATTGCAGAATCCCTATGTGCAGGTTTAATACCCATGGATCCAAGCAACCTGTCATCAAATTCTGGATTGTCATCTAACAAGTTGATGCCTCCAATGCTGTACTTGCCTCCTGCAGCACCTGCACCAGCTGCCGCACTGCCGTTAGTACCCTTGCCTTCTTTATTCTGGGCTTCCTTCTCTCTCTTTGCAACAGTGTTCAACGTTTTGGATAAAAGTTTTTCAAACGGATCGCGCAAAAAGCTCTTTGTCACGGGCATTCTTTCTCCAGCAACGTACAACGATGTTGAGCAGGCCTGCAAGGACATAGAGATCTCCGTGCTCCATTCCACTTTGTTCGTCAAGACAGTATATATGATGGTAATTGCAGAGACAAATAAAGTATGTAATGCAAGGAAAGAATGAGAGTACCAATCGAATTGAATCAACTGCTTGGAAATCTGACAGAGTACACCGCAAGACTGGACACATTCGTCGATGTAATTCTGAACATCTTGCTTCGCACTGGGCGATAGCGTATCCGACTGTTTGGAAATCAGAGGAACTAGCAAGATCCGAGTAGACCTATGAAAAAGTAACTTTAAAAACAACAATTGGTAATCCGTTTTAAATTTAGGGCATCCATCCCTCCACTCCTGAACTTTTTTAAGGAGGGTCGACGTTTGAGCCAAGAGCGTTGGGACATCAAGCTCAATATCCACTCTATAAACTGTATGTTGAATCATTGAATCTATACGACGCAGCTTGATTAAACAGATAAACATCGACATATCGGTAATCACAGTACGATAATCCATTCGTTTTGGATTCTTAATTATTTCTGCAAGTTCTTCGCTCGAGGTGACGTCGTCGTTGATATTATAAGGCAACTCTGCATCAATCTCATAGTCGCTCAAGGAGAAGGGACGACCAAAATGCATGCATATAACTCTCTCAAGCACATAGACACTCCAAAACAACCGCCTACGCATCACCGATTTGAAAAGGTCGGTGGTCTTTGGTTCCTTGCGATGCAAACCTAGCTCAATACAAAACCTCATGATCAATCCTAACAAGTGCCATAGTGGATGACCATCAGCAGATCTTAACATATAGAAAGCAACCAACATAAGTGAAATAATGGCATCAAGATCAACGACAGAGGTTATCTCATCTATGTAGACAATAGCTTCGTCATAAATTTGATAGAATTTATAAGTAGCAGTGGGAAAAGTAATCCCTAACAATCCCGTCAATTGATAAATACGAAGCCCGGTCGAATAAATCATCAATAGTTGGAACTTATCTATCTTTTCACTTCTTGTCACAGGTGTTGACGTTAATATCCTGGATCTATTTTCGTGCAATCTATTGATGTACTGTTTATTAAACATTGGAAATCTGGGGAACATGGTGTTCGTGAAAACAGTTACCAATTTTGTCGAATAAGTATCGTCTTTCAATAGGTAGTCAAAATTTAGCTTTATCTTTGGGGGTTTCTTAAAGCCAAGTTTGAGAAGTTCAAGGTTTGGCATTACTGAGTTAGTTTCTAAATTCATCGGTGAATTCTTGACCGCCTTCCTGAAGATAAATGACATATTAACACCGGGTTCCGATTCATTTGTATCTTCTGTCAAATTATTAACACTGGATAATCTGTAGCCTTTAACCAAATTGAGTTGATTGGTTGGGGTCTTATCATTATTGCGATCTTTACCATCCTTGTGGTTTTTCTGTCTGTGATTGGGATCATTATGCTCGCCACCAATTACTTCTGATGTGGTATCCATGATTATATGATCCTTCAAGCTGGTAGCCATACGAAATTCTGCCTCTTTGTCTGCCTTCAATTGATCAACCATGCTTTCCAAGAACTTAACTTGTTGTTCTAACTTCGCAATTTGTTTGTTGGTATCCTCAGTCGACCAAATGATCGAGCAATCTACCTTCGCCTTAACGCAATGGGTGCATGGTTTCATGTCTGGGATTCCATCACATTTCCGTTTGGACTTCTTACATCGTTCACAGGCAATCTTTGATCGTTTGGCGCTCTTCCTCACGTTCTCAGATTCCGATGAATCGGCTGCAAGATCCAAAGATCGTTTATTATTCGGTGTAGTCATTGGCACTTATCTGATAATGGAAGCATCGAGGTTGTCTTTAAGAACTGGAGATAAACTGGCAATTGAAGGCCAACGGTAAAAAAAAAAAAAAAGAAGAAAAGCCGAGGGAGGTCTGAATACAGAAAGCTCTCACAGTGTGCATGATAAGTTAAACTAATAATATATATATATATGTATGTATAGGTCATGTAGCGTAATGTTAATGTCATCACAATTATAATTTTGAGTACTTCGTCAGCAGTTACGTCATCACATTTGCGAAGCCCCAGCGGCTCAACTAGCCGCACGGAAGCTTTCTGATAATCACGTCATCAGTCACGTCATGGGGCAGAAGAGCCACCGCAGATGTAAGCAATGATGTAACTGGCCGGTTCCGGCTTGATTCTCGAATAACACCCGCACACCGGAAGGACCTATCGGAAAAGGATCCAGCGAATCACCCAGGGACAATTCCAATTCCAATCATTGATCGTTTAGATTAACCTGTTGCACGACCCGCTCAGTCAGACGCTCTTGCCATATCGGATTCAACTGACTGACAAACTGGTTGGAGGACTCCATTTCTCCTTTCAGGCTTCACCACAGTTTGGGGCCGACAATCAATATAGTGACCGTTAATGACATTTTTTCCTAAAGTTTTAAAATCTATTTTTTTGTTTCAATAGGTCTATATTTTATTTATTTGATTCCGTTTGTTAGCTGTTTTCTTCTTCACTACATTTGGTTTTTTCCTTTGTTTTTTCTATCGACAAACTACAATCTGTATTATCTTTCTTTAGGCCGCCAATCAACCATTTCCTTTTTTCATACATACAGACTTCAACACCCACATACATATATACGCCCTGGTCTGTATATATTCCCGTTTCCCCTCCCGCTAACCACAGCCAGCTATTTCACATTTTCGCATCAGCATGAGTTCCCCTTCTATCGCACCTCGTTCAAATCAATCGATAACTCCTTCGACGTCCTCGTCAGGTACATCAAATAACCCAAAGATCACAAAGATTCTCACCTCTAAAGAGTGGGTATTGCCTCCAAGACCGAAACCTGGTAGAAAGCCAAGCGTGGACACCCCTGCTACGAAGCGCAAAGCACAAAATAGAGCTGCTCAAAGGGCCTTCAGAGAGAGAAGGGCCAACAGAGTCAGCGAATTGGAAACCCAGATATTAGAGTTGGAGAGAGAAAAATCCATTAAGGAAGGCATATTGACCAACACAATTAAAGGTTTACAAAGTCAGAATGAGTCGCTAAAGAAGTCCATGGACGAAATGAAACAGACTCTGGATATGCTACAGAAACAGTTCGGTACTACAAAGTTGAACAAGAGAAGAATCAGTATGTCTTCTGGCGTGTCACCAACCACTATTCCCGAATCCGTGGTATCTACTCCTCAACCCCAAACCCTACTACCTAATACTCCAGGCAACAGTGTTTCGGGTGCAAAGCCAATGACTAAGAGACCTAGTAGTAACTCTGCTGCCTCTACGCCTGTTGCTTCTCACGATTCAGATTTGAATAAAGCAGCTTCCATGATGATAAATTTCAAGAATAGCTCGAGACACAACAGTATGTCTTCCATTTTGAACGCCACATCCCCGCTGACCTTGGTGTCGAGCAACAGCATAAGTACGGGTGGCGTGAACATGAGAAAAGATAGAGCCCCATCAAATATCTCTTTGCAACAGATATCTCCAGCTCCTTCTAATAATTCTGATTCCCCAATAACGGGACAAAAGTCAAATAACGGTTTTGGTTCTATTCCAGAACATGGCAACGCTAACGAGGATTGTGGTATTTGTGAGAAAGATGACTGCATTTGCGAGTCCATAGGTTTAAGATCGAAACATCCATCTGAGACTGATATTAATGTCAATTTTGATGATTTCAAGCCAACCGCCGCTGTTCCATTGAAGAGAAATAGACCTGTTGAACAGGAGATTGATTTTACGGAGACATTCAAACGTACCAAATTCAAAAAGTTACCTGCTTTCAAATCTCTTGAACAACAAGGTCAACAGAATGATTCTTTATTCAAATCCCCTATGAATTTAGAATTGAATGATCAATCACCAAATTATTCATCTCCTCAAGCTAACGGTAAAGTGAAGGGCGAATATGAGAACTCCATTGCTCCGGAAGATCAATGTGGATTCTGCTCTGATGATACTCCTTGCGTTTGCAGAGAAATTGCCAAACAGAACGAGTTGGTTCAAATAAAGGATTCGATGATAACGAGTCAATTAAACGATTCGCAGCAGCAGCAGAAGGTTAGCAAATTGTCGGACATAATTCATCCAGAAGAACCGGAACAACGACCACAAAATGAGTCTGAGGCTGAGGTCCAGAAAGAGCCAAAGGAAGGGTGTTCTGGTAACCCTGGATCGTGCAAGCAATGCCAGCAGGATCCAATCTCCACGTTGTTTTGTACCACAATTGCGCAACAGGCAGAAAAACCAAAAATTACAAAATCTTACAGCACATCGAATACACCAACTTCATCATCCAGTTTGATGACTTCGCTTCTCTCCAATGGCAACTCGAGATCGAACTCTACAGCAAACTCTCCATTTTCTGAGCCACCAAAGTATTCTGCATCTGCATCATCGGTCTTGCCAACTCCACCCTCACTTGAAATGCTGAAGAGATCATCTTCCGTGAATTCGCTTCCAGCATTAGTTGATTTGGAGATCAACAATCCTGGCAAGCATTTCATTCCATGTGCTGATGCTTATAAGACATTAAGCAGGCATGCCAACTTTCAAAATGCCGGGTTCAATAACATCATTAACAACTTGAACACCAAGGGAATGTATGTTGAAGTTGAAAGCGTTGTCAACTGTTTAAGAGAACTGGATAGAAAATTTGGAAGTAATTGATACAAGTGGTTTTTTTGTGATTGGTGCACATTTTCTGGTTTTGTTTACTTACTTTGTTTGATGTGTTCGTTGCTCATCCTTTCATTTCATTTCGTTTATGTTTTTTTTTTTGGATGATATTTTTTCATTTCAATTCGGGAATTGTTTCTACTAGGTTTAACGATTATATATATATATATATATATATATATATATATATTGATACATTACAGTTAAAATGCTTTATTTCTTTTACTTCATTATCTTTTCACTGGACTCAATTTATTTATATATATATATATATACTATATACTATATTTTATACTATATTATATGTAGATCAATTCAGATCGATATATTGATATCGATATATTTTTTGTCAGTAAAATATATCACCTAGCCTAACAGCTGCGATGCGGCCCTCTTTGTTTTTTTGCGAATTCGTAATGTATATGATGTTTCAATTCAAGTCGTCAACTAAAAATTATTATGTAGATCTTACAATTTTGAAATCTCTGATAATTAATATAATATATATATAATATATATGTTGAATTAAAGCCTGTTTTATATATTATATAATATTATATCTATACGTTTGTGCAGTATGATTTACTATTGCAAATCAACGTCTATTATTTCGATTGAAATTAAGATTATAATTAATGTTAAATGTGATGGATGCTTGGGCTTTCAACGCATGTGTATAATCCCGTTTCTTCTCTGTTTGCGGGTAAAAATATAATATATATATATATATATATGATGTAAAAGAGCTGCATGGTATTACATTAATTAGTATAAAATCGAAGTTAAAGCAAAAATTCCAACAGCTACATGCAATCTCCGCATAATATCGTACGACGTCAACGGTACTGCCATATATCCAGCAAATGTGTGTGCACTGTATCTCGATCTCATACGTGAAGATCGATTTGAGACCCTCGGCTCAATATTTCCTTTAACAGTGCCCAGGAAGCTAGTCGGCAGAACGACATTACTTTACAATGTAAAACTTGTAAATCAATTGATCAGCCTCTATTCAATTAAACCTTTACTAAAATGAATTCACCCAATGACATAATGGTTGAATAATCGCTGATAATTTCGGTTAAAAGGTGGCTCAACGTTTGCAAGACCAATGAGTACAACTACTAGTACAACCCCTCTTCCGCCTCCAACAGGACGATCCAAATGAAGGTGGCGGTGCTACTTATACATGTCCGATATTGGAAAAGGCACTCGCATATTCTATATTTATATGCATGCATAAAAGCACGTGTGCGCATTGGGCTGCTGCAGCGCCTGAGAGCCGCATGCATTCTCAGAACTGTTCAATGTACCTCGGCCCGATCTTCTGTGTAGGTGTGCGGGTTTTTGTTGCAATCTTCCAGGCTCTTGTCGGTTCTTTGATTTTGGATCCATCGGCTGCTGCATATGTGAATATTTTTTACCACAGTTTGTTTTGACCCAGGAACAACGCCGGCAGAGGTTTCGAGATGCCCGTATCACTTTCTGTGGACTTAGAATTTGTTCGTTTACAATTTATCAGATAATATATACACATATATATATATATATAATATATAATTTATACAGATCGGTCAATTAACCCCTCTTCATTTTTTTAAACAAAAGACCCATCGAAATAATGGAAATAATAGAGGTGTATAGGTGGGAAAACGGTATAGTGTAATAGAAGTTTTGCATATACGCCAAAGCTAAACAGAAATTTTACTATAATTTATCGAGTTGGCAGGAGCAGAACTGCGCATAGTCAGTCGTCCGAATCGCTGTTTTCAGAATTTTAGGTGTTTTCTTTTTTTTTTTTTTTCTTGCCTTTTTGTGAGTGTTGTGTGTACAGGAGCTAGCCATGTGTTTCCTGCGGAGACGTCTCTACTTCATTGTGTGAGTTGGTCAACTTATGACTCTGTCTTGTTTTGTGGACAGCCAACGATTCTGAATTACAAAAACATTTTTGTTTAGAAAAGCATCTACTTTTTTATATCGAATAAGTTTGCCCAACGGTTTGAGTTCAAATATAACATGTATATGTTGAAATGGGCTACATACTCGGCATTCTTAGTGGGCTGGGAGAGTCTGATGGCAAGTATTCTCAATAATCCCATCTCCTGGATAATGAAGTGCTTTATTAAATGTATTAATTTCAAGACCTTGATAATGTCTTTTGGTAACATTATTCCTTTGGTTTCGTGCAAGTTGAACTGCAGCTAATTGGCCTGACCACATAAAAGGATATTAAACGACTTGGTGTTTCATTCCATTCCCAAACCGAGTCATCAGTTGGCAAAAAGCTAGAAAACTGCAATTCATCAAGCGTGTCTTAAGAGCTACTGTTATATTCGGCAGTATCCCTTCAGTATCTTACAACTTTTAGATCTCTTCAGTTGTTCATTTATGACTAAGATCAGGAGGAGTTTAACTCCTGAGTGATAGATGTCAACACAATCATGTGGGTCCACTTTAAGATATCACATATTTTTGTATTGCATCTAATAACGAATTGGACTGCATCCTTATATGAATAGCACCAGAACAAGCATTTCTTCTCTAGTATTAGCATTCAAAAAGCTATAAATATCTTACAACCTGCTTCCATTATTGATGCCCTTTTCCTTTGTACCTTGAACGCTCTATTGACAAACGAACTGCAGCCTTCTCGTAATCCGTTTCCCGTCAAATAAATACTATTTCTAGAGGAAATATCAAATCGTTGCAAACAATATCACAGATGATCTTTGACCTTTTTAGTATTAGTATTACAATGCAAGATGATATTTTTCCAAGTTCAGATGTGACCACGCATTTGCATAACCTTCAAACAATCTGTTCTTGTATGGTGGTATCCTTAACTTTTTGCTATTCATGACTGTATCTTGAGCTTTGTGTTTTGATGAATCTGTAACTTAATGCACCTATGGAGAGAAGCAAAAGAAAAAATAAATAAATTTGAAACCATGTTAAACTCCAAATTCCAATTCTGGGTTAAATTCAGTTATCCGTGGTTCTTATAGGCTATCATGCAACCAACAACTTTCACCTTTGAATTGCCACTTTTCTGACTAAATTATCTTTGAATCCAATTTCAACTATCAAAGAATAGCTATCAGCCATCAACTTGAACAAATGCAAACAACATCCGGTACTCTAAGGAATCACAAGAAAATAGAAGAAACAATTATATATTCAAAGTATTACATTCTCTGTTTAAATAACCTGGCCTAGTACTAAGTACTTTTCGTTTAATGTTGATTCATTTTGATAAAATTTGATACCGGACGAAGTACCAAACCCAGTGACTTTTTGAAACCAAAATAATTAAAATAAAATAAATAGCGATCTCTTAAAGTCTTCTAATAGAGCAGATAAAAGTTGACCATTTGCCTTTGTTTCATTTGTTGTCGAATAGAAACTATTAAAAATCTGTTAGATGGATATAATTTTTGACTCTCTTTCTCAGCAACTATGCATCCTGGGCGCCGCAATAATGTTATAACATTGTATTCTAAGCCCAAATAAACACATCTTATTACTCCCAGTAGAATTAAATTGCAGTGTGGAAGACGCCATTTCTACCTCGTATGTCCACTTGGCCATTGATTGACCCGATAGAATAAAAGTAAACAAATGATCTCGTCGTTAACGGCACTCGAGCCACCTTCTATTTTTCACAAAAGACAGTCATACTAAAGAATGCAGAGTAGTGATAACGAGGGGAAGCAATGACAAGCCACTGTTACTTGTCTTGTCGTTTTTTGAAGAGAAAAACAAACGTAAAATTCTTCTTGGGAACAGCAAAGAGCACTACTACTGGCCGCCGAAATATGATTCGAGGCTCCCTATGCAGTTATGTTTGTCATCATCTCTTTGCCTGAGAATTTGAGCCCTAGCAGGTAAAATTTGGACGTGATCTAATTCACAATATTTACAAATATCTGTTTCTACGGCTATAGTTATTTAATGCAATTTGGGGTAGTCGTGAAAAATGGAGACTCTATTGGGGGCATTGTGACTGCAACCCTGTGGGAGGGTGGAAGAGGAAGAGGTAGCAGCGAGGGTGTCGAAGGGCAGGATGGACATTGAGGGTTTATGCTACCTGCACATAACCATTCACGGTCTTTATTTCTGAGCTCGCCTTTACCTATTTTTGGTGACTGTTAAAATTTTTAAGCTATTGAAAAAAGAGTGACACTGTTCTTTGTTGTTGAGCTGTTCACATGACTCATTAGCTAGATTCGGTGGCAATTTTTTAAATGCAATGTTTTGTGTTTACTTCTCCGGCTCGCTCGCTTCAATTTTTACAAGTGGACAACACGTTGCTTGAGCTTTCAAAAGGCAGCAAATTTACTTTCAACTTGCTTCAATAAGATTTCCTTCTACCACAGAAACTTGTCATCTTTTTACGACAATTCCTGTTTGTTCCTTTTTGTTTACTTTTTTTTGTTTTGGATGACAAAGTATGCAACACCCAAATCTGTTTTGAATTATTTTCCTTGAAGCTTTAATGATTCCAAGATACATCGTTAATCATTACCATTTGGAAACCAAAACCTCCAACAGTATTCTTCAAAAAAAAAATCAATTATATTTCTTAGAGCTGCAAGGTTGGTATTATTGCTACCTTTGAGATTAAAATATAGAAGTAAGAACAACAAATTATAAGAACTTTTGAAAGATGAGAATGTACCATTAGTATTACAATTAAAAAGGCCAGTTGTTGCCAACGATATCTGTAGTCACCAAGTGCAAGATCAAAAACAAGTCGTTATGAATCAAAGCAATAAACAAAAGCTCAATATCTAAAATGGACGACATATCCACTGCTTCAACGTTAATCGTTGGATCTTCAACGTGGCTTCAACTTTTTTGAATCCAAGAGCTATACAAAATGAATAACTAAGTGTACGAACGGAAAATAGTTGAAAGAAGAAATGAAGAATGGGATGGAGAACCCTCAACCCAACGACGATGAATCGTCAGTAGCTAGTAAAACCAATACAAAGTGTAGATCATAAAAGCGTTTGAGAAAAAATAGCAAAGAAAACTAATACCCAAATAAAAAAGTACCAATACTAATAAAAAGGATAATAAGAATTTGGAACGCAGAACAATCATAAGAAATTATAAATCACACAAAAGAAGATAATAGGATGTCAGAGAAGAAACTGTTAAACAGAGAAATGAAACATAAGAAGAAAGAAAGGAAAGGAACAATTTTCAAAGCAAAAAAATTATATACCAGTAAAAACATTAGCAATATGTTCAAACAAAATCAATGATTCATAGTTACTCCTGACAATCATTGATAAAACTATAATACATCAAGGTTCAAAAGCAAAAAAAGCAATAAAAAACACAAAGAGGAAGGTGATAGCAAGATAGTTAAAAACAATTAAAAAAGAATAAAAATAAAATAAAAGCAAGGATTGAAAATACTCATAACAAATTAGCCCCATATTCTGGGAATTTTAAAATCCGTGTGCTGCTGGTGAAATTGGGGCAGCTGTTGAAGTTGTAGAACCTGTAGCGGCAGCAACACCCCCAGATCCAGTGGACGTTTGGTTACCCCCTGGTAGGGGAACTGAAACAGTAGAATTTAAATTGGAGCTAGCTATGTAGCCTTGGCTCTGATCTTGCACTTGTGGAAAGTACATCATCTGATTTGCCGAAGGAGACCTTTGAAGCATTTGCATTTGTGGCTGAACGGTTTGATTCTGTTGTTGTAATTGCATGTTGCTTCCACTTTGCGGTCTACCTGAGACTGGGTTTGTTGCAGGGGAGCCAGCCACTGGAACTGGGCCCGTCACCGAAGGTTGGACAAATTGAGGAGCAGCGAAGTTGTATGGAGAGTAACCTATTTGGTTGGTATTTCCCATCAAAGATGGCATTCCTAAAGGATTCGCCACTTGCTGCGAATTGTAATATTGCTGTGCATATTGCGGCTGTTGCTGCTGCTGCTGTTGTGGTTGTTGTTGTTGTTGTTGTTGTTGTGGCTGTTGTTGTTGTTGTGGCTGTTGTTGTTGTTGTTGTTGTTGTTGTTGTTGTTGTTGCTGCTGTGGAAATTGATTTATTGGATATGAATAATTTAAATTCACCATATTTGGATGAGCAGAGGAAGGCAAGGAACTTACTGATGTCTTTGAATTCCGTGAAGTTCGGGAATTTCCAGACGACATTGATTGGTTGTGTTCTTTTTTGGGAAGGTCGTATTCGTTCTTGACACCAACTCCTGAACTCGAGGTACTTAAGGTGCTTGTAGTAGACGTAGAAGCATACTGGTTGGTGGCTAGTTTATTTAAAGGAGAGTGAGTAGAGGAAGAGTTTGTTGAATTGTAAGAGTCTTTCGTAGAAGTGGCAAAGGAGGAACGGCCGTAAGATGACTGGTGGTACTGGGGAGCCGGAGGCTGTGAGACAGGAGCACCAGCACCTCCATGTCCAAGCATAGCGCCTGCACCTGTTGTGTTGGTGCCAGAGCCGTCGCCCGCTGCCGCGGTGGAAGAGTGCCTGCGCGGAAAGGCAAACTGGCCCGACAAATGAGAGGATCCAAAAGCAGAGTACGATTGAGGAATGGCAAACTGCTGTTGGGAAGGGGAAGTTGAAAGTCCTATTCCGCCTCCTGCTGTAAACTGAAAGCTGTTAAAATTAACCTGAGGAGCTGCATTTGAAGAGTTAAAGTCTAAGCCTGCCATGTAAGGCTGTTGAAGGTGGTGGTGTTGCTGATGGTGGGGAGGCTGTTGTTGATGGTGGTGGTGATGTTGCTGTAGTTGAGCTGTTGAGTCATAGCTAGGATCACCAGAACCATGTAGTGAATCTTTTGTCAATTGTGAGGTCTGGTTAACAATTGGCGGGGTATAGTACATACCTGCTCCCGATAGTGAACCTGACGGGTACAGCTTTTGCTGTCTCGCGTATAGCATAGCTTGGAATTCTGATTCTGTCACATCTTCAATGCCATCCAACTCCAGAAATCCTTGAAACTGTTCTGCATCCTCGCTTGCACGTCTTGATGCAGGCAGAGATGATCCAATAGATGTTTTACGCAATGCATTCAAAAGGTCAAATGTAAGTTTGGTGTCTTTAAAAAAAGGTAACGTAGAAGGAGGCACCAAAAGGTTGTTCAATACGTCAACAGATGAATAATATGAAATTAAATGGATTGTTTTCTTGGTTCTTTGTCCAATGCTACCTGTTCCAGAAGGGTCTTCGTCAATCAGAGTTAAGGATAATGATTTTTTAATCAATCCATTATCTTTGTAAACATAGGAGCCGACTAACGACCCCATAATTGTTCTTTCTGCGCTTGAAGTGTGTTCATTTTCGCTACTCATCATAGAAGATCCAATGTCATCACTTGAAAGTCTTGTAGTTTTCCGTTTCTTTGCTGATGATGAGGAACTCATCATGTAATCAGTGCTTGAGCCTACGTCTATAGCACTTGATGATGGATTGGAGATATGATGCGCAGATGCTGTATCGTATTGAACAGCATTACTATCGCCTTGCTTGACTTGTAAGGCATCTTTATCCAACTCACGATAGATCAAAAATCTGCCCAATATTCTTGAAGGACTCCAGCTTACACCATCAGTCCATCTTTTTATTCCCGAGCTTTCCTCAATGAACACAAAAATGTTGCCTGATTTGATTAACTCCAATTTCTCCTTATCTTTCGGACGTCTATTAACTAGAGGAAGTCTGTCTTCCAAAGCATTTTGAATCACTATTAAGGCGTCTTTAGAGGTGGCGATGTATCCGGTGAATGTAGGGGTGATTTTTTTGTTATTATCACTGGCCATTGTCAAGTTTGGTCGTTATTGAAATAATATCTTGCTTATAGTAGAGTCTTTGGTCTTTCTCTACTTTTCGTTCAATTGCACAAGTTGGAAAGCAAAAGCGCTGATTAGGGAACTGGGGTGACTTTCAGTTAGGTATAGCACGAGAGAGGTTTTGTGGAAGAAGATGCTGACAAAATTCAAACAAAGAAGTTAGCAAGACTAGAATGGGGAACGACGTTGGAGGTTAATGTCTCCAGTTGACAGCAATTGAAAGAGCGAGGAATCACACGTCTATAAAGAGTAGTTGACAATCTAGATTACGTGACAACCAGATTGCAACAGCGAGTCTTGATGACCGATCCAAAGCTGATTAAAGAATGCCAGGAAGATGAAAAAGAGAAAGGACGAAGGCCAGGAAAAAAGATGAAAGTCCAGACTTCCAACAAAAAAATCAAACAAGCAAGAGTGAGAGAAGAAGAAGAGAAAAAGAAGAAGAAACAAAAGTTAACATACAAAGGTTAAAAAACGGTTGGTATACAAGCCAATGTAGTCAGAAATAAAAAAGAAGACAAAGAGACGAAAATAGAAATGGAGAGTAGTGCAAGGCTCACCTCCCCACCTGGAGCAGCGACATCTACTTATATATAATATATATATATATATAATACATATAGCTTATAAGCTCCAACTAACCATGTGTGTATAAGAAAATAAAAAATATGCCTGGACAATGCAAACGCTCGCTGGCATCCATTATGATATGCCCCATTTCTATTGTCGCCGCCCGCCTACCGTCAACACTGGGCCGCCCGGCGCCCGGCTGTGGCGGGTGGCTGTTGGAGGTTAGACTGGGGTGGCTTCCTCTGCCAGTGCAAATTTCCCGTTGTTGCAACTTGCTTGTCGGAGGGTCGGCGTGGAGCTGCTCGTGCCGCAGCTGCTTCCCCTGGCGCAGCGTCCTACAGGCTACAGCTCTGTTCTGGCACTGGCTGCCCCCTCCGCCGCCCCTCAGATCTCGTGTCCAACTTTCTTCTCCTCCTCCCCTCACATCTAGCCCTTTGCGTGTGGTGTGCCCATGCCCATGATGACTAGCGGCGATCTTGTGGCTGGTGAACCACCCCCAGTTACAAGGCTGTAGCAGTTGACAGTTGCCATGTGTTCATTATTATAATATACATATCATCTTATATATATATATATATATATATATATATATATACAGCAGGTGAAATCAAGTTGGTCAGAAGATGATTATTTTAGAGAACGAACTGTAAATATAATGGCTGACGATAAATTTTGTTAGCGCTTAACTATGGGAGAGATATCAACAGGTTTTATAATTATCACTAGCCACTTATACTAACCGATACCTGCCCAACCTGCCTTCATCGACTGTATATATATTATACAAAATATTATCATATAATAAATTTAATATATAATATATATAGAACCTATAGATCCCGTTTTCGACCTCCCCTTACTTGAAAGCTATCGGGGAAGAGGCCCCGGACTCGGAGGGACACGAGGAGACGGTGATTGCCCAGGTTTAAAAGCCATATATATATATCACCCTCTTTGTTCCACGCATGTTCTTTTCCGTTGGGTTTATACATTATATTTATATTATATATATATATATATATATGATATAAGTCTCACGGAATGACAACCTGCAATTTAATATCTTCGATCCAATAAACGAGCAGTTGCTGCGTCTCTTAAATGCTGTATATAATATATCGGTATATATATTATATATATATATGTCTGTCTATATAGATACTATACATGCATGGATATCGATCCTGAACTTTCTGTCAAGCGATCGTATCAAGGCTAAATCGAAGGAATTTGCTGGTCGTGCCGCATTAGCCTTGCCCATAGGGAGCCCCGACTGCAAATTCTCGCACAAATCATCCTGTACACTTTTCCTATGTATATATTTTATAGATCAATTTCTATTCACATGTGTGTGGAGAACAGTATCTATGATCTTTATTCGTTTGTCCATAATTGCATTTACTATTTGTTACTTAAATTTTCTTCGATATGTCTGATTTGAGTAACATATATATATTATATATATATATATATATATGTTGTCGCCTGATTTCTAAGAGCCGTCCCGCTTACCCTCCCCAAAATCCTAGCACGCCCTATGGATAAATGGCCTCATGGACGTACACCAGAGTCACCGGGTGCACTTCGGTAAATTGGTATTTTAATTCTCGGAGAGAGAGAAAGAGAAGAGAGATCGAGCTCTAGATATACTATATGTATATATATATATATATATATGTATGTGTATATATATATATATATGTATGTGTATATATATATATATATGTATGTATAATTATATATAATATAACGAGAGAGAGGTCAATCGTGATCAAAATCAGCCCCCGGTCAATGTTAACTGTTCATACATGGTTGAATTAGGTCTGGCGCATCAGGCGGCCCATCAGAGTTAAGATTGTGGCTGATACCGGGATAAGCGCGCCTGCTGCTCCGGTGGTAGAAAGTGCGGCACTACAGGCTAATTTTTACTGCATTTTCTTCAAAAGTTTTGTGTGATCAACTCGCGGCCACCACTTTCCTAGCATATACCCTCATTTTAAGTTTCTCTCCAAATTTCAGATTGCTTTGTGAACTCCCTCCAGTTGAAATGACAATTATATATATATATATATATATAATTGTCATATATATAATATATTCTTATAAGATACATAAATTTGCATCCAAATCTATAGGAGAAGTTTCAAATTTTGTTCAATTTGAGAAGTTCGAAATTTATTCAATTTAAGTTCGAATTCAACTCAAAGGAGCAAGAATTAAATACATTCCGCAGCGCATTCCATAGTTCAATCTCTATCACGGGTGTTCTGCATTTGTATCGTCGAATTATAATCGTGCTGCACTTTTTTTCCAAAATATTATATATTATATATATATATATATATATGATATACAGCAGGTGAAATCAAGTTGGACAGAAGATGATTATTAGAGCGAACGAGTGGTAAATATAATGGCTAACGATAAATTTTGTTAGCGTAACTATGGGGCAGATATCAACAGGTTTTGTGCAGGTTTTATACCTGCCCAACCTGCCTTCATCGGCTGTATATATATATATACATTAAGGATTAAATTTTGATTTATCCCAATTGATGTCTCAACTATAAGATTGGTTCCATTATTCTTTTGATTTCGATTACTTTCATAAAAACTGTATAACTTGTATATATTTGATTACTTACTACTAAATATATACATGTTAATGGCAGCCAAATCGCTTCAATTTTCCTAAAAGTTGGTTCTGAGTACTACTATAAATTACTCCCCGTTGAGGTGAAGGTTTTACCACTTTAAACATATGAATATTCGAGAGGCTCGTTTACCACAGCATGCTGGATTGAGCGAGACTTTGTACGGAGACAGGCTTTTGAAATGCAGTGCACCGCAGTGCATTGCAGTGCAGAATCTATTTGAGCCGATCAGCATTATTATGAAAATTTAATTTAATATGAATTAAACCTTAATATGATATATGCATGATAATATATCCATGCATGTGGTGCACTTTAACTTGTAAGCAATATTGAATTTAATACATATTATATATATTATATATATTATAATATTATAAAGATTCCTTGGTTAAAATCTCAGGTAATAAATTGAATTTATCATGTAC